>JMSD01000056.1:229213-254943 GCA_000715435.1 Paramecium caudatum
AATGTAAAGATGGAAGGAAAGAGTTGAAAGTAGGTAATAATAAACAACAATTACACATGTTGAGACAAAAATAAAACCCTAACCACTAAAATGGCTTAACATAAAAACGCGTTATTAATCTTTAAAAGGTCAATTGGCTTAAGTTCTTTATCGAAAATTAGATGAATTATCTGAACTTGAATCTATGGTGAAAAAATAGTAAACTATTTATTTGAACGATGTTACAAGACCAACCATTTTAGAATTAATTAAAAGAATGGATCCAACTATTGGGAAATTATTTTAATCTTTGAAATCATAAAAAAATAAGCAGTTACAAGTAGTAAAAAGATAGAGACAACTCAAACATAGAGTAAGAAGCTATACTTTTCATGGAATGACGAATTAGAAATGGCATTTTAAGAGAATAGATAATCAAGTAAAACAAATATTCAACTAAAATTTCAACATGTAATTTTAATGTTATGGGATATCTTCCTTTAATATAAGCACTAAATAGGAGATAATCTAAATTTGATGAACATGATGGGGAAATAGCATATGAAGAATTAAATTCGCAAAAGCATTTAGTAAATTTTTAGCAAGATGTGCAGATAAAAGAAACTTTAAGGTGCTGTTGATTTAATTGATTCTGATTAAATTTCAGCATTAGAAGGAAATTTGGCAGAACATATTATAGAGACACATTCACATATTGTAAAATAGTTTAAGAGACAAGACTTAAATTTTTATAATCTTAAACTTATAATTGTAAATTAAATAGAAATTTAAGAGAATAATCATTATAAAGATAAGCTGAAACAGATAGAAAAAGATAAGAACTGACAATAAGGAAAAAAGGTATTAAAGAATTTTTAAGCGAAATTGTTGTTACAATTTTTATGTCTTTTATTTTGCAAAATGCGTTATGAAAAAGATAAGATAAATAAGAAAGAGGAAATCTAAACCTTAACCAAAGTTTAATATGATAGTTAAGAAAACAGCAAGATCTTCTAAATCACCTCAAATGAGAGAAAGATGTATAACTGAAATATCAACAGGGCCAATAATATTTAGGCCAAGTAAAATTACAAATAAGGTGAAAGCTGTCTTGAAAATATAAGCATTAATTAGGCGGTTCTTAGCATAAAGGTTTATAAAAAGTATTAAGAAATAGGTTATCAAAATAAATAAAACATATAGAAAAATGATATCAGGTAGATTTTAATCTTGAATAATATATAATATTCATATAACACTATTTTATAAAATTTCAATAATTTCATTAGAATGTATAGGTTTTTATAAAAAGTAATCCATTCCTGCTTCATTACATATTGCTTTTGTACCTGAATCTGTATATGCAGTTTATGCTATAATAGTTGGTTATTCAATTTAATGTGCTTAGCAATATTATCGAATTAATTTAGTAGCAGTAATTCCATTCATTATTGGCATTTCAATGTCCATAAATATAATCTGAGGTTAAATTATCTTATATTTTTCAAAACCTTCTTCACCATTATTAGCTACATCGCAAATGTACTTTAATCTAGTTAGCATTATTTTTAATGCATAAATATTGACATATTCATCATCAACTATTAAAATTTTGCATAATTGTTATGATGTGTCTAATTATTATTATAAGGGTTTTTTGAAAGCTTCTTTCATAACATAGGGAGAAGGTATGAACTCTAAATTCTCCTCACAATAAGAAAGATCTAATATTAATTAATCTTACTTTCTGATGAAAAATCAGATTATATTTGATGAAATATAGGATTATAAGAGCCATTAACAACTTTAAAAAAACAGCGGGGTGAATAAGATTTTTAAAATTCCCTATTACTTGGAGATGGGAAACTTAGATCAAATTTAGAGTTGCTGCGAAGGGTATTAGTTTACTTGTATCTTATTGTTTACTTTGAATTGTTATAGTTTTCGAAGAAATCTTAAGATGTTAAGTCTTATACATAGAACCAAATTTATGATCCCACATTTTATTTTGATTCAATATGTATTCCCCCTTCTGTAGTTGGACATAAACCTTTAGTAATATTATCTGTTATTAAAAGTCCGAGACCATAGGATTGTGTTTTATCTCTTAATCTTTATTTCTACTTTGATTTTAAGAACTTTTTAGAATAAATAATACTTTTAATATTTTCTCCTATGTTTCTATACTCATTCCTGGTCCAGTGTCCTGAACACAAAATTTGTAATATTTAACATCTCTAATAATTTCCATTTTAGCTGTTATAATTATGCTTCCCTGAAATAAATATTTATTTTACTTTGAAAGTGAATTTTTATGCATTTTGTACTAAATTAATTAAAGCTTATTTAACTCTTTATCCATCTGTGTGAATTGTAATTTCATCAGAATATTTTGTTATTGTTAATCCTTTCATTTCTATTTGATTTACAAATAATGATGTTACATCATTAACTAAAGTACTGATTTTTGTTTTTTTTATGGAAAGTGTAAAGCTTTTAGATAATATTAAACTAAAATCTTTAACATCTTAAACAACACTATTCAATATATAACCTTATATTGACAAAAAATACTTGAATTAAGCAAAGGTTAAATATATTTATCAACCGTTTCTTTAGGTAATTCTTCAACAGCATTTTCAGCAAGAATTTAAATACAATTTAAAGATGTACTAAATTCATGGCTTAAGCTTCTAAAAAGTTAATTCATTAATATTCGAGAATTGGTTTTATTATTGTAATCATCTCTTTCTTACACTTTTACAAAGACAAATAGAAAGTAGCCTGTAAAATGTCGGATATCAATCTGATATTGTGATGGAAAAAATTCAGATTCAAAATCAAGAATTTAACAAGAACAATGTTATTCTGAATCCATAAATTTAAGAATTTGTAGTAATTGAAATTTGAATCTGCAACTTGAAATGCTTCGAATTTATTGGGTATTTGCTAAACTTTATTACTTAAAATAATCATGATTCTAATTTAATCTAATTCTTAAATAATTTTCCATAATTTTATCTATTTTCTTGATCTTTAAGCTTACTAAATTATACTATGCATTTTTATTATCTCTAATTCCTAACACTTCTTGAAAGAGTGTATTCGAGAGAATAGGTTTCACATCTTCATCAGTTATAACATAAGGGAAATTGAATAAATTTGACACCTTCTACAGAGAATCTAAAATTTCTTCATTAATATCTAAATGTGTATGATGCATATTAGGTTGGGATAAAATTATTTTATTAAGTGGAGGAAGATGAGATGTATTTTCTGGTAATTCATTTTTTTAGTTCCAAGTTAAAGAAGCCTTCAGATATCTTCGAGGAGTCTCTGAAGTTTTTCTTCTAAGTGAACTTGAACTAAAAAATGATATTTTGTTTCTACTTCTTTTAAACGATTAGAAAAATGATTGAAATGGATTGTAATATTTTATAGTAATCGAAATCCAGTATAGTGAGGAGAACGGTAATTAAAATGGCAGGGATATATTTAAATCTATGGTCTGAATTTTTGAAGCTCAGGATATGTAACAATCAGCGAGCTTATAATTTGTATATGTACATGTCTGTAAATTTAATTGTTTATTGTTCTACACCTACTAATGCAAAAGTCCTTGTGACAATAATGAAAAAAATAATAAAAAGTAACACAGTTGATTGAGTTTCAAATCTATAATAGACAATTTTAATCATGAACCAAATCACAAGCATTCCAATAGATATAGAACATAATATGATAGTCTAAATTGTGCTGTTCTCTATTAATAGAAGTGCAATTGAATTTCCTAAAGAGAGAATAAAGTAAACTATTTCAGATAATAGCAGTGGTGTTTTCATAAAAATAAAATTTTGAACAAAACTAACTTTGGACAATTATATGTATCATAATCTATCAATAATGGCTTTGGTATAATCTGTGGTTGTACTTTTACCACCTAAATCTCCTGTTACATACTTTCCTTCTTCTAATACTTGATAGGTTGCATTTTCTATTCTGACAGCTTGTTCTGTTAATTTCATAGCTTTAAGCATCTACATTAAAATATAATATACCATAATTCCTGATAATAAGAGTGCTGTTGGATTAGCAAGATTCTTGCCAGCAATATCTGGAGCAGTTCCATGTACGGCTTCGTAGACTTCACAGTCTTTTCCAATATTTCCTGATGCAGTTAATCCAAGTCCACCAATAAGACCGGCACATAAATCTGAAACAATGTCACCATAAAGATTTGGCATAACCATTACATCTATTTTAGTTGGATCATTGGCTAATTTGAATGCCATAGTATCAATTTATTCTTCACTAAATTCAATTTCTGGATATCCTTTAGCCACTTCATCACATACTTTTAAGAATAATCCATCTCCTTATTTCATGACACCAGCTTTGTGACATGCAACAACTGTCTTTCTGTCTAATTATAAATCAACTTAAATACTGTTGTTTCTTGCAAATTCAAAAGCATATTAGGCAATGTTTTAACATGCATTATATGACACAATTTTCAAGTTTTCGACAACCCCTGGTACTACTTCATGTTCCAATCCACTATATTCACCTTCAGTGTTTTCTCTTATTGTTACTACATCTACTCCTGGATATGGTGTATTAACTCCTTTGATTGATTTGCAAGGTCTCACATTTGCAAAAAGTTGTAATCTCTTTCTTAATGTGACATTTATTGATCTGTATCCCTTTCCGATTGGTGTTTCAAATGGTCCTATTTTTATCTCTAATTACAAATACCTTTCAGTGCATACTTTAATGCTTTAACTTATTTGAGTGTGTCTTCAGTAATCAAATCACCTTATTCTGTCACTCTCTTTTTATGGATTTCATGGAATTCCCATTCGATAGGTACCTTTGCAGCATCAAAAATGTCTATGACAGCCTTAGAGATTTCTGGGCCAATTCCATCACCAGGGAAGAGGATGACTTTTTAATAATTGAATTATGGTCTGAATGTAGTTGTAGCCCTTCTAAGGATGTTCATTTGCAATAAATTTTTATAAATATTTATAGATACCCAGAATTAATTAATATAAATACTCAAATAGATACACACTCATATTTTTATAATAATTAATTACGTATTTGTTTATTATGACAAAATTTGATTATAAAAGAATTATTAAATGTTTATTCATTGACAATAAATAATTGTCGATTATAAAACAATTATTAAATGTTTATTCATGAAACGAGTACAACAGAAAATGAAACAAAATAATTGACAATAGATGAAGCATTAACATAAGTTGGTGGTGCTGGATTCTATTAAAAGAGAGCATTCTTGATATTTGGACTTCAATGGTTTATTACAAAGTATGTGTATATATAATTCCACATAGTTGGATTCTTTTTTTACCTGTTTTCTTTTTTGTTGATCCTTCTGTTGATTGTCATGATGATAAATCTTGTTTAGAATAATGTACATCAAATACATTAGATGACAAATGTTTAGAATATATATGTGTAAGAAATTACAATACATATATAGGAAGATTCATCAAGAAGATAATATGTATTTGGTGAATCATTAACAACAGCATTTAATGCACTATTACCATGTAATAAAACATTATAATCAATCATTAAATCTATTGTCTATTTTGGATCATTAACAGGATTTTTTGTATTTTCATTAATTGCTGATAATTATGGAAGAAAATTAGCACTTTCTTTAGCATGGGGTATGACAACATTAGGTGGATTAAGTTTAGCTGTATAATATATTCATATATATAGTTTGCATAAAATTATTCAATGATTGCAATTGGTATATTTTTATTAGGATTTGGTGCTAATCCATCTATTACTGTACATTATTCATTTATTAATGAACATTCATGTATATATTATACTTAAATATAGAAGGACATTTTAGAGAAATATAAAATGTAGGTGTATAAGTATTTTTTGCACTTGGTGAATTTGCTATAATTGGTTTAGCATATGCTATACCATAATGGAGATGGTTAGCAATTGTTGTTGCTACACCTGTATTATTATTAAATTTTGGTAATATGTTAATTTATGAATCTCCATAATTTTTATATTCAAAAAATAAAAAAAAATGTGTTAAAATTCTTAATTAAATCGCTAAAGTTAACAATACAAAACCAATTGAACCACATGAATTATAAACTAATTTTTAAAATAAAGAAAATAATAGTAGAGTTTATTCTGTATGGGATTTAATTAAATATAAATCATTAAGATATGTATTTTTTGCTGGATTTATGATGTTTTTTGGAATATAAGTTACATATTATGGTATTAGTTTTGTAAGTGATTAACTTGGTTTAGAATTTTATACAACTAATTTAATTATTGCATTTTTTGAATTATCTGCATATCTTGCTACAGGTATATAATTAATTTATTTAGATTTTTTGGTAACAAAATTATAAAGAAAGAAATATATAATAGCTGGATTTCTTATTATTGGTTTAATGAGTGCTTATTTTATTATATCAAGTGATGCAGTAATTTTTAGAGTATTTTAAGGAGTATTTGCAGGAGTAATATTATAATATATTTTAGATAATGAGATTTTTAATCTGTGCTGTTTGGGCATTAGGTTATTGTTATGTTTCTGAATTATTTCCATCAGTAGTTAGATCATTAGCATTATGTTTAATTTCGGCAGGAGGATCTATTGGTAGTATTGCTTAAGCATTTTTAATAAACTTAAGCAATTCAATCCATTTACATCCTATGATAGTATTTGGTGCTATTGGTGTTGTTTCTGCTTTATTATTGTTCCCATTAAGAGAAACACTTAATTAACCATTATTAGAAAAAATAGAAGAAGATGAAAGGAGGATTAAAAAGAGTTTAATATAGGAGGACATTAATTAATCCGAGGATGCATCAGCATTTAATCCGGATGCTAATGAAGAAAGAGAGTGAGTATTTAATGTATAATGTAGATTCTTAATTATCAATCACAAGAGGAACTGAGAATTACATTCATGTTCTTTTATTTTTTATGTCACCTAATATATTTCCTCTAAAATTTTTTGGTTAATTGACTACTGCCCCAAAGCATGGACTCTTTTTTATGGCATCTTCTGCACTGATTGGTTTTGGGGCATAGAGCGAGTGCTTTGATTTTGGTAGCTCAAAGTTTGCAGGGATAACAGATGATAAAAATGAAAAAGTTGGCTATAATAGTGATGCACTTGGTTCATATTTGAAGGTTCTTGCTTCTTTTCTGATATGAGACTTAAACACATCATCAAGACGCTAAATTGTTTTTTGATAATTTAAATCACTATATTACATTTAATATTTAATTTTCAGTTAATATGGATAATGTTTAGAATAGAGTGACAGGGATTTTTGAAAAATTAAACAATATTCAAAATCAAGTTCAGGATGAGTATTAAATGTTTATATAATAGGAAAAATACTCGTTTCTCAATCATTGCTTAACTTATTGCATAATTTGAAAATAACTTGAGAAATGCTTCTCAGCAGAAGGAGGCAACATTTAATCAATTGGCTTAAAAATTTAGACAATTGCAAGATTTCTTGGAGGTTGAGAATGAAAAGTAAGTAAATTGAAAATTTGAAATTAGCCGTGTAAGATAGGAGTAGGAGTCTTAGAAATTAATCATTGATCTTGAAAGACATGCTAAAAGATTATTGGAAACTAGTTAAAAGGAAAGAGTAGACCAAGAGAAAAAGCTGACTTACGCCATTAGTTAATAAATTGATTTCATTACATAAGATGTTAATAGATAGGGCCAAGTATTTATATCAATCATAGAAGGAATTAATGGAATCACATAAATATGTTGATGTGTATTTGAATGAAGATTTGCCTAAAATAGCAGATGATTTATAGAATGAAATTGATGAGAGAAGAGAAGTGGAGGAAAGAATATTTCATTAATTTATGGAATAAATATAAGATTTAAGAGAGCTTTTTGAAAGGTATACTCTTGTATGATTGTTAGAGAAAGAAAAGAAAGAGAAGCAAAAGAAGAAGATATTGTAGAGAGTTTGAGAGATGTATAATTTAGAATTACTGAATTGCTAAAAAGAAATAGAAATGAAAGAGAAACCACTGAATAAGAAATGGTTTAATTAGTTGAACATGTTATTGAAAAGATTAAAATTGAAATGCTTGAAATGAATATGTGAATATAAATCATATTCAATAATTATATATTATCTCATGAACTTAATTTTAATAAAAATATTATTCAATAATTCATCCACATAAAATAAAAGAAAGGAATTAATACGATACAAAAGTTCCAAAAAGGTCAAAATGTAGATGTTTTTGACCAAAATCAAGGAAAAGTCTAATTGTTCTATATATATATTTTCATATCTCATTAAAACAAAAGTTTTTTCAAATAAATGATTTACTCTAATGAAAAATTAGAGATTCTAATCGACATTAGTAATGGATGCGAAATCAGTAATTCTTCATTCTCTATTAGCATGTGGCATTCTGATAAATTATATATTATTTAAGCTTTGTTACAATCACTTGTTTTATAAATATGTAATTGTTTAGCTGCAATAGTTATATATCTAAATTAAATAATCAAATACCTTCTTATTTTTTCATCATCATCTTCAAACTAAACCAGTAGAGATCCCAATTTAACAATTTCAATATCATTAGTTGATCCTTAAGATTAGGAATCTATAATTTTAGCTCTAATCATTTTCAATGAATATCTTTTATTGGGATCTTTATCAATACAACTTAAAATTATTTCTGAAATTGTTTTATTTTTTTCAATTAATCTAAATGGGATGATTCCTCTTAATTTTACATCTTGTATCACTTAATTCAGTTCCGATTATGTTTTGGTTGGATAAAATAGTATTAATAATATTAATCCAAAAGTGAAAATATCAACTCTATGATCATATTACTTAAATATATTTTCTGAAACTAATTCAGGAGCTTAAAATAAATGTGTATTTTATTGGGCAGTTTCTTCCTTAATATATCCATATTAGAAGTTTTCGATTTTTTATCCATTCCCTAACATTAACTTTATTTTTTTCATCAATCCAAAGTCACCAATTCGTAGATCCTTTTCATTATTTATAAATATATTGCTTGGCCTTAAATCTCTATGAATTAATTAACATTATTAATGGATATATTCTAAAGCTGAAATAAGATTAAGAGATATTTCATATGAGTTTTTGAAATATTCTCCTGTTAATTAGTTTAATTGTTCTTAATTATTTGTTACTTTAAATATTTCATTATTTCTTTTAAGAATGTAATCTTCTAAAGATTAATCACAGAACTCAGTTTGTATAAAAATCATAATTTTTTCAATATCTTTTTCTCTTCCATATGATTTACATTATTAATTAGTTTATTTTTGTGGAACATAATTAGAATTATCACTTGAATCTGAACTTGAATCAACTTCAGAATAACTAATTCTTTCAAGACTAGTGTGATTTTCAGTTTATTCTAAAGATATTGTTGAAAAACGTTACAATTATTTAAACAATATGTAAAAAGATCCCCATATTATCTAATTTTATAATCTTTATCATAATTGCATTATAGTGGGCTAATTAAATCTGATTAACTTAATAAAAAAACTTTTGAATCCTATTCAACCATTTCAATCCATGAATTATAGTATCTCATGATGTTGGGATGAGAGAGTTAAGCCATATAACGAACTTCTTTCAGTACCCTTTATATATTTACTTCAGTTTATAATTTGTTAAGACTTATTTCAATCTATGTAAGTATATTGATACTTTCTTGATAGCATAAATTTATTGGTCTATTTTATTTAACACCTTAACTATGCTATAAAAACCACCATGAACAAGTGTTTATAATTCTTCAAAATTTGTTTCATATCTCTAAAATATAAACAATAATACTTTCTATCCTTAACTAACTATTTATTTTAAATAAGCACTATTTAATGAGGTTGGTTATTTTTCTTGTTAAGGAGTATGCATTTAATTTATTTAATTAAGAACATAGCTTTATTTCCCTACGTATTATATATTAGAATTGCGTCATTTTATTAAATATTATGTGTTGATTGTGTGTGGAGGATTGTCTTTTATATGAATTATAAAATATTTATAAATGAGTTAACATATAATGAATGAAATTTTCAATTTAGTAAAGCTATGAAATTAATTAGGTTTGCTATGATGGAATTCAATTCAAGAAATGGGAATAATGTAAAGACTTAGATAGTTAATTGTAATTTATACGTGATGCAATTCCAATTAAATTAAATGAAGCATCAAAAAACTAGGATTATGAAGCATTAGAAAAATAAGTTTAAAAATATGAGAATGAAATAAGAAAACATATTAGAGTATTATAGGTAATAATTAGATGGAATAATAAATTAAACTATATGCAGAATCATTACAATAGAAACTAGAAGAAGTATAGAATAAAGAGGAAATGGGTTCTAATAAATTATTAAATGTAATTATGTTTGATTTGTAGTCATTAAAAAAAGAGAATTAGGTTTTATGTGATTAAGTTAAAAAATTATAAAGCGAAAATTAATTGTTAAAGATGGCTATTCTCTAGGATCAAGATAATGATGAATCACCTACATAGGATAGAAGTAGAAGAAATGAATAAATTTAATTGAAAGTACTATATATGCAAATATAAGAGTACAAGCAAATATTCAACTATTGATAGTTAATTACCAAGATCAAGAAGATATAGTAAAGTACAAGAGGATATAGGGAAATATTAAACATAGATAAGTAATACAATTGATAGTTCAATTTTGAAGATGTATTAGAATAAAAGAGATTCAATTAAAGGTGATGGATCTTATAAATCATCATCTAGGGATAATACTGTTACTGATAAGGGTGAAAGTGTTAAAGCAAAAAATATAGTATAATAAAGAACAGTTTAATCTTAATAAAAAAATTATAATAAGCTATTTGATTGTAATGGATCATAAGTTAAGACTACTGAAAACTCTAAATTTGATTTAAAAAGTTAAAAAGTATCAGAGAATTACAAATAATTTTTATTGACTTATAATATATTATGTCAAAAGAGTAAAACAAATTCAAGATAAGATAATAGATAGAAATGTACTAGTGAACATACAGAAAAATAATCAAGCAGAGATACAAATAAATAGGGGTAATAATAATACGAATAATTAGGAGAGCATATTCAAGATAAAATGATAAAGTTCGTCATTCTTAAGATTACTAGGATTATTTAGAAAAAGAATTATGATTATTATGCTTGTTATTTTATATTGCTTTTTTAAAGAATGTATTAATGTTAAATAATTAATTATTTTCAAATAATCAAATAAATGGATGAATATCTCTAAAATATATTAAATTCAACAAATAATTATTATTTCATTTAGAAGAGATCAATATTTAGATAAGAGTTATTTTGTTTCAGTCAAAAACAATGTAATCACTAAATCTGGTAAATATGATATTCAGTAATTTTAAACCATTAATTATTTTATCGAAAATAAATCTTATATACTATATGCACAAAGAAACTTTATTTAAAATTGAAGGATTAAAAAATCAACAGTCTAATACTTAAGTGATGATAGTATCATAAACTTTTGGCCTAAAGATGATTGTAAGAATGTTATAATTATATAGAATGCTAAGGATTTCTCTGTTATCCATTACTTACATTATCATGATGAATAAATATTATTTGATTGGAATGAGCTTGCAAGAGAGAAAGAATTTGATGAATTACCCTATTTCTTACTCGTATATGATAAACATGAATATAAAATATTCGGAACTCTTGAATAGATTAGTAATATTCGCTCTTTTTGTTAAGGAAAATTCATATTCATCTAGAATGATATTTACATCCAAAATTCTATTGAAGAATAGGGGAAAACTTTTGAAGTAATCCCTTTTAACTAATAATTAGATTTGTTAAGTGACTAACAAATTAAATGGGAAAAATTATATACAAAAAAAAATTATATAAGAATCTGATTCGGAAGAAATCTCTAATACAAATATAACTGACATAGGTTCTTATAAAGTTCCAGAAGAAATTCGAATCATTCAAGCTCTAAATATGTTTAGTTGTCCATATTTGAATAAAATAGAGTCAATAAACTATGATGGACTCTATTATTCATACATATACCCAATTTAAAAATTGTTATCAATTAAGCAATTTTTCAGGAAATATAGAAATCCTCCAATAAGCTTCATTATTGAGATTGTTTAACAACTATTATAAGGTATATTTATTACAATGTTTTAGTCCTATTAGTGTTTTAGGAATTAAAAATAGTTCATAATGGGATAAGTATGGATAATATATTTTATTCTTAAGAAACAAATACCATCTTAATTAGTGATTTTTCTTACTCTTCATTTGAGACTTAGCATAATCAACTATTGTATCAATTTAAATAATCTTAGTAAAGGTAATTCTGTCGGATTGATTTCTCCAGAATATTTTGTACAAAAATCGATTATAACAACTTAAGCTAATATTTACCAGTTGGGTATTTTACTATATTACATGTAACTTGAAATTTAATTTAGGCTCTTTTTTGAGAATCCGTTTGGAAAAGATTAAGCCTCAATATTAAAAAATAATATAAAAGGGGAATTTCATATAAATAATACATCAATTGATGCAAATATAATTGATTTACTAAAATCAATGATGTAAAAGGAACCAAAGAAAAGAAAGACCCCAAATGAATATCTAGGATCGAAGATATTTTCACCAGCCTATAAACAAATGGTTTCCAAAATATCATTTCTAAATTATTTATCGAACATTCAACCTGTGGAGGATGAAAATCCAAATATTTAAAATGTAAAAAAGTTGTGCATTAATAAAATGAAAAAATGATTCTATGTTTTTTGCTTAATTAATATATATATTTTGCACTCTTAGTTTTTTAATTAAAATTTTTATTAATTTTAGCTAATATAGTCTATATATAATTATTTTTATGAATCGGCAAAACAAGTTAAGTGAAATGAGATAAAAAATTAAATAATCTCTATTTCCTCAGAAGCAACCAATAATTTCTAATTAATGTACAAAAGAAAATGAGGGTAAAAGATCAATGAGCAATTAGTAACTGTAGGTGAAACCTTAAATCAAAGAAAAGAAAGAAAAAGCAACTATTTAATATAGTTTTCATGATTATTATGAGACTGGAGAAATAATTGGGTAAGGATCAAATGGTTTAGTGAAAATATGTTATAAGAAATGTAATTCAAGTCAACTTCTTAATTTTGGTCATATACCAACTAAGTATGCTGTTAAAATTATTCCAAATGCTGATGATCCTGAATTAATTAATACAATCATACGCACTTTTAATATAAATCGATCTCTAAACTGCATACCATCAGTTATTTAAGCAATGGATCTATTTATTGATGAATAAGAAGAAGTATCTTATTGGGTTATGGAATTTTGTGAATGGAATAATTTAGAACATTACATGAATAGAAATATGACTGAAAAATAAATAAAGGAAATAATGCGACAATTGGCAATGACTTTATAATCTATACATAATAAAGGAATATGCCATAGAGATATCAAACCAGATAATATATTAATCAAATTAGGGGAATAAGTAGAAATAAAAATTATTGATTTCGGTGTTTCTAAAAAATATTTTAAGAAAAATAAAGATGGGAAAATAATACATGAAATGTGGACAAGAACAGGTACAATTTTATATTAAGCACCTGAAATATTTTTATGTGGGATTTACAATGAAAAAAGTAATTATAATTGAATAAATTTTAGTTGACATATGGTCATGTGGAATTATTTTATTTTAATTATTGTGTCACTAATTTCCATTCATATCTGAAACAATAATTGATACAATAGAAAAGATTACAAGTACTTAATAAAATCCATGGAGAATGGCTGAGTTTATGTAATTAAGTAAGATAGAATAAGATTTACTAAAACGATTACTTAATAAGGTTCCTGAAAAGAGATTAACTGCTGAAGAATTTCTATTACATCCATTATTTTCCACTCATTCGATTAAGTAGGATAGTTTTAGGGATGATACATAATTGACAGTTAAAAAAGAAAAAAAATAAAGAGATTTTAAAATTGCAACAGCATTATAATTAAGTGATTTATTTAATCCTTGTAAAATAAACAGTCCTATGTATTTGAATCCTATTCAAAATTATAGTGCAATAGCTAAGGATACATAATAAATAAATAATCATATTTATTATCATTAAAAAAATGGAATTAATCATTAATATAAGACAAGTGATTTTAGAATGAGAAGTAAATAAAATTTTAGTGGAAAAAGTAGTTTTTTATTTATGTCAAATTCGAGAGAGAATTCACCACCTATAACAACTAAATTATTTGATTAATTAGATGAAACAAATGAAGATGAAGACTAATGGACAAGAACAGGATTTAGATATTTAGACCAATAAATAAAAAGGAAGTTTTCGAAATGAATATATAAATGTTTATTGGGACATTTTCATTTTAATTTTTGATATAAAAGAAAATATATATTTAGTCAATCAATGTTTATTTTACTAACATATAATGTATAATTATCTTTGACAGCTAAAAATTGAGTATTCTTTGTAATTTCGACAAATCTATAACAATCAAATTATTTAAATGGATTTGGTCCTCTTCTTTATATTGATTTAATAGGTTATAATAGTTTAGAATCTTTTAACTTAGATTCTGATTTAGTTGTTTGTCCAATGAATTTAGGTTAATGGTTATAGTTTTATACTAGTTTTTTTGGAACTTATGGTGGTGTAGCAATTTGATTGTAATCGATTTCTTAATTTATTGATAATTCAAAGGATTCACGTTTAATTTTAGTCGAAGTTGTACTCTTTCTTTTTTCTTATTTGTTTGAACAACAAAACATAAAATAATTAAATAATACACACTGGATAATAATTAATATTTTTATATGGTTTTGATATTGAATCAAGCATAGGCTGTTAAAATACCTTCTTTCCAAACTCCACGTATTGTTTATCCATTAATTGTGGTATAGATACCATCTCCATCAATCATACCATCATTGAATTTTCCTTCAAATTTTTCACCATTTGTCAACTATAATGATCCTTATCCATGCATTTTGCCTTCCAAAAATTCACCTTAAATAGTATTCTTATAATATACCTTCATATCCTAACCATCCATTATCTATTCCACTTAAATCTTAATAATCAAATGGTCCTTCAATCTATTCAGCTTAGAAATTAATTAATTTTCCTTGACCATGATATTGATTATCATGCCAAAATCCACTATAAACTTCATTATCATTAGAATCTGTTAATACACCAAAGCCTTCTCTTGTTGCTGGTTCATATCCTTATCCTCTATAAATATAGCCATCTTCATATTATAAAGCTAAATCTTACAACTATTAATCTTAATCATTTTATTCAGGGCTAAAATATAAAAAAATATTACATATATTATTATTATTGTTATTGCTATTATTATGGTTATTATTTTTATGGTATATATTATTATTATTATGGTTATTATTGTTATTATTAAGGATTTTGATATCTTTAAACTAAATCTCTTGTTCTATCAATTGCATCTTAGAATTTTCTTTCTAAATCTTCATCTTTTTATGATATTTATTATGGTTTGTATTATGGTTATTATTATTATTATTCAGGTGGTCTATATTAGGGTACTTGTTATTATGGTTTTGGTGGCTAAGTGACTTATTAAACAGGTGGTGCAACAATTTTATTTTAAACTGGAGGTGGAGCTAATTATTATGGTCTAACTTGTGGTTATGCTTATGGAATTTGATTTGGATATTAACGATTTTATTGTGGTGGTGGTGGTAAGTATTATTATGGTGGTTATTATTAACCAGGATATTATGGATAACCAGGTTAAGTTGGTCTTTATGGTTATGGAACAGGTTATCTATTAGGAATAGGCTAAAAATTAAATTAATTTGAATACAGGTTATGTGGGAATTGATTATTAAGGTGGTCTTTATGGACTGGATGTGTAAATTGGGCCATTTGGATATACTGGTGGCTGTTATTGGTATTACTATTATGGATATGTTGGTTATTGTGGATATCCTTATGGTTATGGATAACCTGGTCTTTGTGGTTATGGTGGAAGAGGGGGCTATACTGATTTAACTACAGGTTAAGGTTATTAATATTATTGAGGAGCAGGTGGACGATAACCCTAATAATTTCAAATATTTTTTTTACTTAAGGAATCTATTAAACAGGGAATTATGGTTAAGGATAAGGTTGTTTAACTTATGGTTATGGGTAATATTGTTATGGTCTTTGTGGAGATGCCATATAAAATGGTTGTTATTGGTAAGCCATGTTGGATTTATTTAAAATATTAATAATTTTATTTTCCTTTGTGACTTCCTTAACTTTCAATATCTTAAACCACTATTTATTAATTAATGATAACAACTACAAGATCATTTTAATTACCCTAATTAAGCATAAAGAATATAAATAGATCAAAGGAAAGATCAAATAAACCAACAATAAGATCAACTAACTACTTTCATGATCATTCAAATTCACCTCCAAAAACTAGAACAGATGGTATATCAAGAGGTTCAATGTCTACTCCACTTTAGTAATGTAGATTTTCATACTATAATATGTGTAGAGTTGATTAATCATTTAATGATTAGGACATTTTTACTGCATCTTAAAAAAGTGTTTAACGAAGTAGCAGCATAAATAAAATTGAAAAAATCGATAAATTATCACAATAAATTAAAACAATAAGTGCAGATAAATAGCCAAATACTATTTCATCAAATAGAGAAACAGAACCATACATTAGATAACCTAGAAGTCCAAGTTTAAAAAAAAGAACTGAAGGAGATAGTACAGTTTTAAATCTAAAAAAATAAATTAAGAATAGAGTAGCTGATCTATATACATAAGTTCAAAACATTATAAAGAATCATAAAGGTTATGTTAGATAATAAGAAAAAAAATATATATTTGTATAGTTAGTTCAGCTTAAGAAAGAGTTTAAATTATTAAATTAAGATTATAATGAATTTTATAGTGGCCCATCATAGATTGTCTGTAACATATAAATCGTCTATTATTAGTTGATTTTGATATAGTGGACCATATGGAATAATTGCGTAAATTATTTGATAGAAAAAAATATCCTAAAAATAATGGAAGTAGCTTATTTGATTAAGATGATATTTCATTTATCATACCAACAGAATCAAATGAAAAAACTACAAATTTAGTAATTCCTGAAGTATAAGAATAAGATGTAGAACATTCAAATGATTAAATTGCATTAAATACTGATTAAATGACAGATTGTTCCCCAACTAATAGTACATCAAGAAGAATATCGAAAATAGCTAAAAGATCAACAAAATTGTATTAAATATAGCCAATATAAATACCATAAGAAAGTCCTTAAGAGCCAATAAGAAGAAAAAGTACAATAAAAACACCACTTACTCCAAAAACACCAACAACTCCACATTCTCCATCTACTTCTACTTCTCGAAACAATAAATTTACTGCTTAACAAGTTTTATAATCTAAATTAAATATTCCTTAAACTCCACCTAAAATTTAAGAGAATAAAATTTAATTTATTGAGGATAAACAAAATGAATTAAAAAAACAAATCTAACAAAGATAATCTAAATTAATAACACGTAAAGCAACAATAGATGTATAAAAAGAGAAATTAAATAGATCAAGATTAAATTCTAAGAATAGTTTAAGGGAAGTTTCAGAATAATCAGAAAATGAATAATAATAGCTATAATAATAATAACAAACTATTTAAGATGATTAAACGGAATAATAAATTATTTTTATAAAAGAAAATAAGAATGAAATTACTTATTAATAACCTATAATGGAAAAGAATGAAGAAAAACAATCAATAATTGAAAAAATAAAGAAAAAAGATAAATAAGGAGTTTAAAAAGAAAAAATTCCATAATAAATTGAGTTTCTGTTTAATTGCTAATATATTTATGATTCATAAGTATTAATGAGATATAGAAAAATAAAGACTAAAAATATGTGGAATGACGATATTGATTCAATTTTGTCTAATTAATATTAGTTTTTTTGATAATATAAATCAATAGCCATAATCAAAACAATCTTTAGTGTATTATCCATTTTTTATTGTTTCTTACTTTTTACCTGCAAATGGTATACGATGTAACCAATCTGCTGGTACTCCCTTATAATTTTTAGGATTTAATTCGATTGGGTCTAACTTTTATAAATAATTAGGTGGTGGATTTCTAAAATAAATAAAATTAATTACTTATCATCGAAAGACTTGACTTCTTGTAAATCTGATGTGATAATATTTTTATTTTCTTATTTAGGTGAAGATTTTAAAAGTGATGGATTAATTTCATTAACTTTACATGTTAATCTATTAGCCTTTTCTTTCTTTTATCTCATTTCATCAATAAATTTATTACCAGCTTTATCAGGAATAGCTAATGAATCATCTATTGGTTAATTAATTTTCGATTCAGATTATATTTAAACTTTTTTATCCTATTTTTTTTTAGAATCTTTTGTTTTTTAATCATTACTTATTTTAGATTATTTATCATCATTTTTTCCATTCTTTTATGATTTAGTTTATTCAGTTCTATGATCTACTGCAGATTAAGGTCTTTATTAATCTTTCTTTTTCTTTTTTTTATTTTAATCTTAATCTTGAACAGCAGAATCACCTTAAACACTTCCTGCTTCTGATGCAAATCTTAATGTATTTGTTAAATCTGGTTTTTTTATTTAAAAATCTGGTATCTAAGGTTTACCTTTTGAATCAACAAGTTTTTTTTTCAAATCTGAAAAAGGTTATGGAGTTAATTAATTTCTTTATTTTAATGATTCCACTTATTCAGGATTCAATCTATCTTCCTCTCTACAATTTCTAGGAGGTTCTGGTTCAACATTACTAATACCTGCTCCTTTTCTTAGAGCATTTTAATAAGTTTATACATAATAAGGATCATTTTTATTTCTATGTGGTTATACATTATGTGATAACATATGTTAACCATATACAATACCTCCAACAGCTGGATTAATATTATTATATCCATATGGTCCCCATGCTGGTTTTCCAAAATATGTTGTAAATGCTGAATCAGCTATCCATCTTGTTTCTCCTTAAAATTTTTTAATTCTTTATTTTCTTCTTTCTAATTTAGCTGCATCCTCTGGATCATTTGGATCAAGTGTTTTAGCAGTTCTAATAAATTTTGTATTCATTTTTTTAGGTTATCCATCATTTTATTCTTCTTAATCTTCTTCTTCTTCCTCTGAGGTAAGAGATTCTAATTCATCTTTTTTAGATTCTTCATAATAAAATCCTCCTTATGGTGCTTTATATTAACCTTTAAAATTTTTGTTGTTTTATTCTAATTGATACATTAATTCATTTTAATCTTTAATATCTTTAACTTAATAATTATCTCTATATGCTGATTAAACTTTAGGATTCCATTAAACAGGTAATTTATATTAATGATCAGGATCTTCTAACAACTAAATTTATTATTAAGGTTGAGCAGGATTTGAACAATCACATGATTTAGCAATGTTTTTAATTGTTTTTTCATCTAATTCTATTATTTAATATATTGTATTATTACTTTGCACAAATAATTATGAATCATCTACTTTTACTTTTTCAATTTTTCTAAAATTATCTTTATTTTCAGTTAACCATTATTGATTTTCATGATTAATTCTGGTTGTAACTTTTTTGGCTTCAGGCTCTTTTTCTGGTTATACTTTTTTTTTGAAATCCCAAGGTTCATCTTATTGTTATGGCCATTTCATAATATCAAACATATTAGGTTCTTCATTTCTTGGTTTATTTTTCTTTCCAAATGTCTTATTTTCATCTAAATTATTATTTATGATTACTCTCATAAACTTGTTTAAGTACTTATTCTTTACTTTTCATTTGACTGTTAAAATTGATGATGAATAAATAAAATTTAATTTTAATATTATATAAAACTGTTAAGCAATTTTCATTATTATTCAATGTCTTCACTTTATTCTTCTTGTTATTTAACTTCATTTTCTATTTATTATTATATCTATTAATCAACTACTTCATCAACTTTTATAGTTCCTTATTATGATTCTTCACCTAATTATGGAATTTCTGCTAATTTTTAAGGATTTTATTCACTAATTTTATTAACTATACTATCTGTAACTTATGAATCTTCTTCTTATACAACATTACTATGCATTCTATCTAATTCAGTAGCATCTATTGATTTATTTTTTACTCTAAATATTCTAAATATTGTTACGTAATTATAGGTTATAATTTATCTTTCTTTTTTTATTAAGATATTTAACTTATATTTGTATTATCTCTATTTGTTAATGTAATATTATTTCTATTTAGTAATATTAATACCTTATTGATGCAACATAATTTTAACATTATTGATATCTCTATAATCTAAGCATCATTCTTTTATTTTCCTTATATGAATGTGAAAATTCTTCAAGTTTAAGGACTGGTTCTTATTTCATTAGTCTATCTGCTAATTTAATATTTTCATATTAGATTTATTAAGCTTAGTTTTTGCGAAAAGTTAGATTGAGATTATGTGGATGATATAAGCAGTCATCTTCATATTTATAGTAATCTTATTACATGGGTCTGTTGCAAATTTCTGTTATTTTTTAATATAATTAACTGTTTCCTCTATTTATTCTTTCAGATTGTTCTGTTGTATAAATTCATGAATACCACTCAAATCAAATCGTCTTCTTTATTATCTTATACTATTTCTTTTTTCTAAGATTTCTATATGTTGAACTCTGGATTATGATGATGATTTTTTACTTTTTATTTCATTTAGTTTTTTGAGATGGAGATCATAGGATCTATGTATAAATAAAATGCTTACTTTTCTCTTGAAAATATTTGGTCTAATTTATAATTATAATTGTATTAATGATTAGCTCTCATTCAATAAAATAAATATTAAATAAGAATGTAACAACCGTCCGATACTAAACAGTCTAATATAAGTGGTAGAATGGTTTTACACCCATCATTAAAGTTGGATAAATCATCTGCTTTCTTCAAAAATACAAGAGTAAGCTCTTGTTCATATGTACGAATGAAAAAAGGTAATCCAGAAGTAATTAACTATATAATAAAAGGCTGTTCCATTTTATGAAATTGCTAATAAAGGGCCAGCTGAACATGAAATCAAATCATCATATACAACTTCAAGTTATGCGTAAAATTAAATATATTTTTAGAGATGATTACAAAGTTAAGCCCTATTTACATGTTGGTTCTTCTGCTAAATTGTTGGAACCCTATAATACTGGATCATTTAGATCAAGACTTCCAGAACCTGATGCACCGATACTAACAAAAAATGCTTCATAAGTAGAGTTGGGTGAGAGGCAGTAATTAATTTATTTCTAAATAGTTTCAATGTTAAAAGACATTTTTTGAGTACGGCTCATAATGTATATGGTAATTTCGGAAAATTTGGAAATGTTTCAAATCCAGGCATATTATCAGAAAAAACCAAATGGCATCATCATCTACAATAAAAATGATTCCAATATTAATATATATATATATATTTCAAACATCATTGTTTTTTTAAGGTTTGCATTCTGGGATCAATGGATTAGTTTTTAGTTAATCTAAATTTAATCTTGATTTATGATCTGAGTTATCAGCTTTAGTTGTTAATATTTCATCTTTACCTTCATTTTTTTAATCATTTTTTTTATTATCCTCTTTTTATTTATTTGCTCCCTTTGCATATTGCTAAAATAATTTGTCAATTTATTCATCATCATCTTCAATCACCCTTCTATTTCTAGTTTTTCTAATTGTCTCATCTGCTTCTTATTTTTCATGCTTATCCTTTTTTCGTTTTTTCTTTACTTCTTTATGCTTTGTTTATTTTTCATCATTTTCATTACCAAAATTAAAAGTAGCTGTTTTCAATTTTTATTATTTTTTATCCTTTTTATTTGCAGCTTTGGCCTATGGTAGATCTATTGTATTTGGATCAAACTTATTTTGTTCTGAAAGTTAATCTTCAGAGGATTGTTTACCTTATTTTTATTATTATTAAACTTATGGTTTCTACCTTGTTCTAGTGTTTTTTTATTTGGATTTATTTTTTTGTTTATTTTCTTCCTCTGATTTTTCTTTTGATTTTTCACTTGATATCTTATTCTACTTGTTTGCCTATTATGATTCAGTTTCTTATGCTTCTGATTCTGATGTTTCTTTTTTTTTCTTTCTATTAACTTTTTTCTTTTTTACTTCATCTTTGTCTTTTTATTCTTCTTTCTTTTTATCAATAATTGGAATGACAATAGGTTTGTCACCAAAAACATCATCGAAATTTTCATCATAATGAGAAAGAAAATCGGCTTATTAAATTTTTGGAACTGGTTTTTTCCTTGTTGATCTGATAGAGTCCAATGCTGAAAAAAAAGAAGTCTGTATAGGTTTGGGTGGATGATGTTATTCTTTAGCCTCAAATTAATCGGATTCATCAGAATCAGTTCCATCTTCAATTTGAAAATTCTGTTTAGACTTGTTAGGATGATTCATTTAATGTTTTGTTCAAACTCTGCTTTGCTCTTTATATTACAAAATTTCAAAGGATTTTAAAATAATAATGTTATGTATTAAATAATTTAATATGTTGGAAAATCCTAATAAATTAAAGATTAAGTAACAATATTTGCGTAAATACAAAGATATCCTGGGTATATCAAAGTAATCTTATTTTATTTTAGTTTAAAAATAATGCCTGCAAAACCAATAGATAATTAAATAATACTTCCTCACTATTTAGATCACATAGATAAGTAAAAAAAATAGAGATCAAAATCTCTTCGTTATAATTCAATAAATGATGAAAGTTATATATCTAAAAATTCAACTTCAGTCAATACAAAAAGAAATATTTAAGACTCTGGTTCAAAAGTATATTCTGCATTCGAAATGAATTAAATAATAAAATAAGCAAAATTATGTGGATTATTGTATGATTAGCAATAAGTATAGTAAAATAATTATATAGTAAGAACAAGCATTAGAAAAAAATAGAAAACACTTTTAGGAAGTTAGAAATTTGCGATAAGCTTGGCATCAATATAATTCTAAAAGAGAAGAAGAGAAAAGGGAATTTAACAGGGTATCAATGGAATAGCATTATTAATCGAAAATTTTAAATCGTAAACCACAAATGAATATTCAATAACTTATCTAAGAGTAATATACACTATTTTTGACTCATAATACTTAACACATAGAAGAAATCAACTCTAGTAGCTAATAAGAATGATTTAATTTATATAAATATATTTTGGGAAGACAAATATTATAATGTTGAGTAGAAAAACGAACCTATCCTCGATAACAAAAAATTTATTTAATAATGACTACGATTAAGAAACTTTATTCGCTTCTCCTTTAAAAACATCAGACAGATCATTAACAAAATTATCTCAAAACTTTTCTCCAAGTAAATTTGATAGCATTGATAATTTGCTGGATAGTCAGCCTAAATCTCATAGACCTTAGGAATTCAATTTGAAAAAAATGCTATCAAGAATGGACAATAATGATTACAATACAGAAATCAAACCTTAACCAAAAACATTTCGTTTTAGAAGACATGAATTTTAATCAGTGCCTACACTGAAATTAGAAATAAAAAATGATGTTGAAGATTTTTTTAATAATAATGATACTCCTTAGAAATCTTAGATACATACATAATAAGAAAAAAAAATATATAAATTAGTTACTTTCACTGATTATGTAGAAAATATTTATGGTAAAGATTGGTTTGTAACAGCTTAAAGAAGGATGCGTAGACAAACAACCATATAAGAGTTCTTCGATGTTCTTGATTGATTTTAATTAACTTGCTCCAATATATTTTATTTCGAAATCTTAACTATTAAAATAAAATTTATATAAAAGTAATAATGAAAAAGCATTCATCTTAAGGATTATTAATTACACCTGAAGAACTTTAAAGAATTTAGATTTATGTTTCATAATCATTGAAATCTAATAGCAGACCTAGAATCAAAGAAAAACCTAAAATTGAATCATATTAATTCAAGCCTGAAGTATAATTTATTATTAACAATAGATAAATAAATAATCAACTCTTTTATAAAGATCTATTAATGATCTATATAGATGGAATCATAATAAAAAATAAAAGATTCAATAAATTTATGATGATGAAGTACAATTATATATTATTTTAAAGAGTAGAGAACTTTATTCAAATGCAAATAGATTAACACATGAAATAACATAACCTAATGTTTTTGATAGATTATATTAAGTTAGAAAGAGTAATGAAACAATATCCTGTAAAATTTTCAATTTACATTAGCTTAATCAAAAAGAAATACTTCCAATTCAAGACCTTATTATACAAAAAATATGACTACATCTATGTATTAAGAATATAAACAATAATTTGAAAGTGCTAAAAGCAAATCTAAAACCTATGCTACAGATAGTAAATGTGAAAATTCTCAATAAAAATCAACTAATTAACATTGTTATGATTCAGATCAATTACCTGTAGCTTCTGAAGATGTAATTATAATATTAATTAAAAGCCCTTAAAAGGTATACCTCCAATTAAATAATATGTTGATTTATCAGATTAAGTTGAAAGTTCAATGAATGAACCAGACTCCCCTGCTAAATCTCCTTTACATTAAAAAGATATTGATGTTATGGTTGAAAGGTAATATTATTTTTTATAATAGATTAAATAATTGGTAAGCAAAAAAGCAGTAAAGAGAACTAGAACTTCAAGATGAAATAGCTGAAAACTTGCCAACGCCTAAATAAATCAATTAAAACAGAGAGCCTTCCTTTGGAAATCCTTCGTATTAATAAACTTAATAATCTCAATCAAAATCATATTCAAATATGTTCTTACCCCATGTTAGAATTGGAAAATGAATTAAATATATTATTGCTTGAAAATTCTCATATTAAATATAATATCAAATTATTAAATATTAGTTTTTAAACTAAACTCAGATTTGATTCTTATGTAACTAATTTTTATTATTCTGATGTCCTTAATCTATTAATTCAATAATTTGATTAAAAATGTTTAATCAATAAAAACGTTGATTTGTATAATCATAAAATTTCTTATCTTTCCTATTGTCTTATATTAATACTTTGAAAATATAGGTTAAGCATAGGTATAAAAACATTCTTACCAAGATAATATTTTTCTTATCTGCCTATTCATCCTTCGTTTAAGTTAAAAATTATTCTGAAATTTTCTTCCATTCCATACTGTAGAATTTAGCTATTTTTCTAACATAGATTATGCCCTGTAATTTAATTTGATTTTTACCTTTATTGTTTTAAGCCCCCATTAATCAATCTTTTATGTATTCTTTTAAAAGCCTACTAAATAATTCAGTTGATGGAAGAACAAATACAATTATATTAAGGATAAATGTAATATAATGGCATGTGCTTCATGAAAATACCGATAACCAGATTTACACAAGAAATAAATCAATATCCATCTAAATTGAAGATTTGGGGTATGATAAATCTTCATATAAAGATAGTTTGAGTTTTTTGAAATGTAATTTAGAGACTCTTGATGGTTTGAACATAAAGG
>JMSD01000057.1:22643-73266 GCA_000715435.1 Paramecium caudatum
ATATTATAAATATATTTTATTTATACACTTTTTCAGAATTCATCATTATAAACTGGTTTATGATCTTTTCCATCCCATTTATCAACATTTTTGAAAGGTGGTAATTAAGAAAATTGGGTGAAATGTTCTCTTCCACTTAATACATTGTTGGTGAATCTAAGATATTAAAATTAAATACTATTCAATATTTTATTTTCCAAAAACTCCCTTTAATTTAGCATAGACAGATTTCTTTCCGCTGAATGCCATTACTGATGGATAGGCAGCAGCACTTTAGAATGCTTCTTCGAATTCATAATTATCACCTCCTTAAGTCCAAAGGAAGTTAACAGGTTTAGTTTTCAATGATTTTGCCACTTCAAGTAAAGTGGAGATGTAGCTATTTCTTTCATCTTTGCTGCTATCATAAATATGTGGTAAGAAAGCAATCAAGCAAACACCTTAGATAATAGTATAAGGTACCATTGAAATCAACACAATTCTCCTTCAAAACATCTTTTGATGTTAATTCTATCACTTCGACTTTCTTTGCTTTACTTGATTATTCCAATGCGAATTCAATCATAGCTGTAGAATCTCTAGCTCCATCATAGGGTAAAGCATCACCATCTCTGGTGAGTCCGGCTGGGAAAAACTTAAGTGTTGGATATCCACTGACACCAAAACGAGATGCCAAATTAGTGTTGGCGGTTGCATCAATTTTGGCAACTTTGACTTTTCCTTTCAATTCAGAGCCAACTTTATTCCATTCTGGTTCTAATTTCTTGCAATGACCACACCATGGTGCATAAAATTCTACAAACCATGAATCTTTGGATCCAATAACATTTTGATCAAAATTATCTTCACCAAGAACAATAACATCATCAGCTGATCCACTGCTAGATGAGGAACTGGATTTTCTATTTTATTAGTTATTTGAAGAACTCTTTTAACCATTTCTGGCATTTACGGTCTAAATAGAACATAAATTTACTTTCTTCACTTAATCTAATGCAAAATCAATAATTCCTTAAGCAGTTCTCTCTCCTTAATAATCTGATGGAGAATTTTTATTCTCTCCAAAGAATTTGATTGTAGGGAATCCTTAAACTCCATACTATCCTCCGAGATCTCTATGTGCATCTGCATCAACAGCGGCAATGTTAACAATGCCTTCCAATGCTTTTGCAGCTTTCTCATACTCTGGAGCTAGTGCCTTGCAATGACCGCACCATGGGGCAAAGAATTCAACAATCCAGAGTCCTTTTGAATTAATAACTTTTTCTCTAAATGTTGATGGGTTGAGTTGAATGACTTTGGAGCGAGAGTCATATAGTGCATAGGAAGTGGCTATGAATAGTGAGAACAAGAGGAAAAGTTTGTTCATTTATTAATTAACACATCATTAATTTCTAGAATGTTTAGTAATAAAGTTTGGGTTTTAGAGAGTGATAAATTTATAAAAGCCATAATTGGTGATGCTGGCACTTATATTACAGAAGATGGTCGTAAATTGAATGGCTAGGCTTGGGAGAGATGTGAGGATGTTTAATCTGATATGGTTAATCTGGCAGTCATCAATGATCCACAACTGCTTCATAATTTGAGTGAAAGATACAAGAAGGATTAAATATTCACATATGTGGGACCCACATTAATAGTAATCAATCCATTCAAGAATGTCAACTATAAATAGGCAGACTATATAGAATACATCATTAAAAAGCATCATAATTACAAAACCATCGAGCCTCACACTTATGCTATTGCGGCATATGCATTTACAAAGTTAAAGGAAAAGACCCAAGCTATTGTAATATCTGGAGAGAGTGGGGCAGGTAAGACTGAAAATGCAAGATATTGTTTAAATCTGTTAACTAATATTAGTTCAGAGGAGAGTGAGTTGTCTGATAAAATAATGGGATGTAATCCTATTCTGGAGGCATTTGGTAATGCAAAAACAATCAGGAATAAAAATTCAAGTCGGTTTGGTAAATATACTCGACTTTTTGTAAATCAGCAGAATCAAATTATTGGTGGTGATATAGTCAATTATCTCTTGGAAAAGAGTAGAGTGGTTTCACATTAAGGAAGTGATCGTAATTTCCATATATTTTATTTGTTATTTGGTAATAAGAAGTATTAGAGAAGGACGTTTCACTATTTGGGCAATGATAATTATTTTAGTTAGTAATTTTATGATGAACTGCTGGCTGCATTTGTCACAGTGAACATTGAACACGAGAGTATATTCAAAATTATTTATGCTGTTCTTTTAATAGGAGAATTGAATTTTGATGATTCAGACTATGGAAATAATACTCCATGTACTATTTCCAATATAGATCTATTATAAGAGATATGTTCTCTATTAGACTATGATCATAAAGATATTATAAGGGCTTTAACAAATAAGTAAGCTATTTATGGAAAAGAGAAAATATTATCTCCTATAAAGTTAACTGATTGCATTCGTATAAGAGATTCATGGGCAAAGGAAGTTTATGAAAGGTTATTCAACTGGATCATTGAAAAATTGAATCAGACTCTAGTCACAGACCTAGACAAGAGTAATTATATTGGTTTACTTGATATATATGGATTTGAAGTGTTTGATAATTTTAATGGATTTGAGTAAATGATGATCAATTATTCGAATGAGAGATTACATTAATTGTATATAGAATATGTTTTTAAAGAAGAAAAGAAAATATTCATAAGAGAGGAACTGGGAGATCATGTTGGTAGTATTAAATTTGAAGATAATACAGCACTCATTGATATGTTTGATAAACCATAGATATGCATATTTAATTTAATAGATTAAGCATGCAAATTAAATTAAAGTGATTAACAGTTATTGTAGTCATTTCGCAAAGAATTAAAATTTCCTAGTTCCTTGAAACCAGTATTTACAATTAAACATACAGCTAAGGATGTAGAGTATACATGTTAAGAGTTTGTGGAGAAGAATTTAGATGAAATCCCTCTTCTCTTATTGGAAGCTAAGTGCAATAACCCAATGGTATAATTGTAGGCTAAACCTAAATCTATAGTCTAGAAGATTAGAAATGAAATGAAGAGTCTAATGACTGAACTTCAATCATGTGGAGTGCATTTTATACGATGTATTAAGCCAAATGATGATTTGGTACCAAACAAACTGGATGTTAAATATGCACTTAAATAGATTAGGTATTTAGGAGTTTTAGATTCTCTAAAGGTAAGGAAGGAATCCTATCCAATAAGAGTTGATTATTGGCGATTCTACCTAAAATATAGATTTATTTAAGAAGGAGGCTTCCAAGATCCATTGAATAAGGATTATAAGGATTTGGATCGGAAAATGTTTGATGAATAATTCAAGGATGTCCCTACTGATTAATATTTATTTGGCAAAACCTAATTATTTATTTAGGAAAAAACAATGACTTTAATAGATTCTATTTACTCAAAATTAATTAAAGAAAAGAATGATAAGGCATTTAAGATTTAAGATGCATTTAAAAGGCATATGTTGAGAGAAAGATTCAAGACATTTATGCTCATGATTAAAAGGGTCGCTAAAATAGTCAAGAAAAAAGCAAAAGCTTGTTTTTTCAGAAAATAAATGAGATGTGCAGCTTTAATTTAAAAATTCTATTTTTAGTATTTAGTAAAGAAAAAATAAAAGTAATTTAAGAGACAAATTGAGTATCTAAAATATGCAATTCTGATTTAAGTTAGAAAATAATAATTTGAAAACAGCATAAAATCTATTGTATAAATCTAAAAAAATTATCGTTTAAGTAAATTAGTCAAAAAAATAAAGGCATTTTACATCGTTAGGAAGACGATTGATTTAATCGTTGATAAATCTTGGAAAAAAATATAAAATAAGGCAGCGATTGTGATATAGAAGGTTTTTAGAGGATACTTAACAAGAAAGAAATATAAAAAAGAAGTTGACTAGATCAAAGAAGCAGGAAGGAAATTTCGTATGAATAAAAGAATTAAGACAATATAAAGATGGGCAAGAGGATATATTGTTAGGGTTAGGCTAAGTAAATTGCATGAGGCTGCCTACCTTATTTAAGGTTTCTTTCGAATGAGACACTTAAGCAATGTGTTTTAAAGAATGAGGGCAGCTGCTGTTGTGATTTAAAGAAGATTTAGAATGATTCTGCCAAGGAGAAGAGAATTAAAATAACAATATGAGCAATTTATACAGCCATTAGAATAACAGTTACAAAAATAAAGATTGTTGGAAGAAAGCCAATTATTTGGGCTTCGAGTAGGGTAGTAAACTGATTATGATTCAGCATTAATATTGGGTTTGGAATCCCTCATAACACCTAAGATTTATTTATTTTCATTTATTTTAGATCTTGAAATCATATCTGACACATCTGATAGTTATGAGGGATCTTTTGCTTAAAATTATAAAAATCTCTTTATGTCTAGTTTTGAGAGGGAGAATCCTCTTTAATTTATGACCGTAGGAGACACAACAACAATCGGAGCTTGTTGTAATAAATTATATGGATGGGGTTTGAATGATATGAGTTAGTTGGGATTTCCATTAGATGGAGAAAAACATCCTCCAACTTAATTGAATTTTGTAGGCAAAATAAGAACCATTTCAACAGGATCTAATCATACACTTGTTTTGTAATAGGATGATAAATTATTTGTATGGGGTAGTTTAAACAATAAATATATTTAGCATCCAAAATAACTTCATGATAATGTCCAATTTATAAAGGCATATAAAAATAGAATACTATATATCAGTTAGGGAAAGTTCTATGATCAAATGAAATAAATTTCACTTTCAGTAAAAGTTTAATCATGCTCATGTGGTAGTGCCTTCACTATTTTATTATGTGAACATGGAGCATTGTATAGTTATGGTTAAAATGAGAAAGGATAATTAGGATTAGGTGATTTAAAACAAAGAGATCATGCAGAAAAAATACCCTTGAAAGAAAAAATAATTTAAGTTGAATGTGGATTCAAACATGTAATTGCTTTGAGTTCACTGAAGAAAGTTTATACTTGGGGATGCAATGAATTTGGATAATTAGGGAATGGTGATTTATAGAATGTAAATAAACCAATACAAGTAACAATTGGAGATCAAGTAATGGCAGGAATGAAATGTTCTTGTGTGTTAAATAAATAAATTTACTGGTGTGGATCAAATGGGACAATTATGATGTAAAACAGTTTCAAACCATTTATATAGAAGTGTTAATTTTTAAACAGAAAAGAATACTAAGTTGTAAGAGTACTAACTACATATTCAAATAATATTTCAATTATTTATTGTACTTATGCATGTATGAGAGGGGTTTTTGAAAATAATATAGCAAAGGGATTTTAAGTGATTAGACAATTAACTTAATAGTGGGTAATGAGTGGTATATGGTCAATTGATTCACCATATGTTGAGAGTATAAGTAATTATATGTGTGAAAGACATTAAGTGAAAATGCGACCTAGAATAGTGTAACATTCGTAACATGTACAGTAAATATAGTAAATTTAACAACTACCATATGAGAAACTGTGTAGATTGGATTTAGATTTGTATTTTTGAAAATATCATACTGCAATTCTCCGTTTATTAGGGTGAGAGTGCAGTGTGCCTCTCTATTATTTTTTAATTAAATTCATAATCTTCTGAATACCTTCATGTATTCCTTCACCTGTTTTAGAACTACACATTTGTATTACAATATCTTGATCTAAATATCTATACACTCCACACTCTTCAATCATGACTTGATTATCGAGACGTGATTTGTGATCTTACTTTGTAAACATTATCAGAACTACTACCTAATTTAAATATATAAATACATTCATATATTCTAAATCTTTATTCAATTTTACAAATTACTCTTTAACTTAATATAACTATTCTTTATTTGCTGAATCGATTACGAATATTAAACCATCCATATTTTCATAATAATTACACCATAATGATGGTACCTTCCCACCAACATCAAATATCATAAATTCTGGATGACTGTAATCAACATTAACACCTAACTTAAATATAATCCTAACCAACTGTTGGTCTTGTAGCAAGAAATTTCCCTGATCTTATATACTCAAATATAGCAGTTTTACCAGCACCCTCTAAACCAACTATTACGAACTTTGGTTTTCTCGAATGAATGTCTACACTATGATTGTTCACACAACCCATTTATATTAATATTAATTTTAAATAACATACATGAGCGTTAAAAAACCATCCTATGCAGGTAGCACTACAGATTACTCTGAAATGAATTTCTAGCCTAATTTTACTTAAAGAGTTTATCCTCCACCTTAAGTACAACAACCAGCATTCAATTAACGAATTTCATTTGGTCCAAATGAGCCATAGCAAACAATGCCTAAAGGATTCAATTAACCTTATCCAATGAAAGATCTAAACAGCACATTCTCAATGATGCCAGAAGTATTTTAAATGGATCAAGACTTCTTACCTTAAGAGATCTTGTTCCTTTTGTCAGAAGAAGAGAATCATCTTTAGAAGTTTAAAGCTAAAGTTGAAAGAGATAAGTGTAGGATAAAGAAAGATGTTGATTCAGTAAAGAATGAAATCATGAACATGATAGAGGATTTGAGTGTTCAAATGTAATAATTTGTGGAAGAGCATTTCAAGAGATATTTGAATGTGTATGCAATTTTTAAAGAAGAAGTGATTTCATTTAAATCAGCAAAGTTGGAAGCACCTTTGAATTTGGTACCACCACCTCCATCAAGTACATTTGATGAATGTTCTAATGCTAATCTAATAAGAGAATTAGAGGAAATGAGATATAAAAATTATGTGAGTAAAGTGAATGCTTATGTCAGTGAGTTGGCTAAATAAAGAATAGAGAAAGTTCAAATAATCTCGAAGGATCTACTTTAATTAACAAGTTAGAATAGTGAATTATATCATTCAGAACCAACTATGAGATAATTGAATTTAATTAAATCAGAAGTAGAGGAAAGACTTATAACTAAATTTGGAGATATGACTGATTACATACTTCCATTAGATTTTATGTAATAAAGTAAGAAAAATGAACCAAAAGTCAAATCTTAATCATAATTTGAAGGTTTACCACAATCATCAGCTATTAAATCTAATCCCTACTTAAATGAGCCAAAACTAACATTGAATTTAGACAATCAAATAAATTAGTTCAATTAGACAATTCCATCTCAACAATCTCCAATTTTATAACTTTAAAATCAAGTTGTGAATTCTCATACACTTTAAGGTAGAATTAATGATCTTGTTGAACAATAGCCACTGAATGTACAACATAATGGAATGGTGCTTTGTTTTGCCAACATAAAAGATAACCTTGTTGCAACAGCATCAAAGGACACAATAATTAAAATTTGGGACAGTCAATAATAAGTTGGTTAGTTAGTTGGTCACAAAGGAGGAGTTTGCACTTTAGCAGTCATCAGGGCTAATGGTGTACCATTTTTCTTAGCCTCTGGAAGTGATCATGGAGACAATTCAATTAAAATATGGAATTTATCCTCATTGAAAGAACATAATACTTTATTAGAGCATTCTGCAGCAGTTGTGGCACTACTATCACTTGAAGATGGTTAAACATTAGTCAGTGGATCTTATGATAAATCATTATTGATTTGGAACATTGATAATTCTTATCCCATATAAAAATTGACTGCTCATACAAATGCAATTACATGTTTAACATTAGCTAAAGGAAGATTCTTATCTGGAGGATTGGATTCTGTTATAAATGTTTGGAAAATTTAATAAGGACCCAATGGTTAATTTTAACAAGCTTAATTAGAGAGAACTATTAAAAATACAACTTTAGTTTGTTCACTGAATACAGTATGTATTCAAAATAATGTATTTAAATAAATTATTAAGATTAAAATAATAAGTGGAGGAAAGGATGGTAAAATAAGAGAATTTGAATTAAGTACTGGAGAACTAGTTTCTACTTAGTAGGTTGCATCTGGACCAATAGTTGAGATGATAGTTGTCTAAGATTATGTTAGTTATTCAGTTATTTCAATGTCCAATAAAGTATAATCAATAAATATCGTAGGATCGAAATTTAGTTATGACAAGTTAAGGAGTAAATAGAATATTAGATACAAATGATTAAGTATTAGTTGAATTTGGTTGTGGAGTATTTCCAAAGATGGAGATAGTAGACAAATAAGGATACTAATAATTACATATTGTATCATAGAAAGAAGACATTAAAAAGATATTTAAATTTAATATTTGAAAATGCAATAACACTAAAATCATAACTCATTTCCTATTGTTACCCAATTTTATCTAACATTATTTCTTCTTCCAAATATTTCTAAATAATATCCTAAACTAGTATAATAATATACCATTTGGAACTAATTATTCAACATATTTATAAATTTCTTCAGGTTTTTGTGATTATCCTCTTCTTTCACTAAATATAACATCACTAGCAACAGCTTTTTTAAAACGATTAGGATCCAAATTTCCCTTATAAATTAAATATATACTTTAACACCAACCAAACAATTCTCTTTGGCATGTTATAAATAAAATCCATGACCTTTGGCAATTTTTCCATTAACTGTCTTTTTACACCAAATAATTTCATCTACTAACTTGTATCCCCATTATTCAATCAATTTACAAGTAACTTTATATTTAGCATTGATAGTCCTAGATTAAATAACGATATACCAGATTAAAATAAGACCACTGTCTTGAAGTGTTTCAACAGGCATCTTTCCTATTAATTCATCTGATAAGGATGAATATGCAATAGCAACCCCTCTTGATGGTTGAGAACTTGAGAGTTACCAGGGTGGATCCATCATTATAACATCAAATAATTATCCTGCAATTTACAATTATTAATCACGGAGTTTCTAAATTATTTAAAAAAATACTTAAAAGTCCATTTATCTTACATCTGTGCAAATTGGTATGGCATCATCATGGACAAAACTCTTTTTTGGCAGATTGTCATGAGCTTCTTATATGTATCGCATTTTGTAGAACTTTATTCGTTGTTCGACTTGTTTTTTCAATTCCTTAAGCATGGCCTCTGAGTTGGGTAATTTGTCAATGTATATGTAATCATCATCCTATCAAATTTATATTAAAATTACCTCCACCACTTCTATTTTCTTAGTTTTTCTTACTTTTTCCTCTTCATCAGACTCCTCAAGTTCCTCTACTATCACTGCTTCTTCTTCCTCCTCAGAGTAAGAAGCGTCATCCAATTTCACTTTCTTGCATATCTCCTCTTCATCAGACTACATTAATTAACTGCCTACATCATTCACAATCAACTTGAGCTTCTTCTATACTCTTTCTTCCTGTTGCATTACGCGCCTCTTTTTAATTATTAATTATTTTTTTCCCCGCTTTAATCTGCTATTAGAAACATTCCCTATTATGTTTCTGATTTCTAACTCTTGCAACATTCCATATCATAACGTTATGTAGGTCAAATATTAATATCTATGAATTTAATTTCTAATTTTATTATCATTTTACTTATTAATAAAAATGTTTATATGTCATTTAAAGGCTTCATAATCAGAATTGCATATTCTTCATAGATATTAGACTGTTTGATAGTTAATATAATATAACAAAAAATTCATTCATTAACTGATTTATTCCAATAAATTAACTATTTCTGTATATTTACAACTCAAAAACTGCCATTAATCGTTTAATTCTTTGAGACTCTTACTCTATTGAATGATTACTTGATCAGGATCTATTAACTCTTATTATTTATCCAAAGCCTACCTCAATAATTAAAAGAACTGTGTTTTATACTAAAATGGAATATTAATGTAGATTGATCCATCATTTTTAATGTAATTTTAAGTATCTTGATTGTGTTGAACACAAGTTGCACACTTTTGTAAGCATTTAAAAACATTTTCAAGAATAAATTGCAATTGCAACAATTACTCTGTCCTTTATGAAAATTTTATTGGATCAACCATATCTCCAAATTATTAGTCTACGATTTGAACAGCTAGCTTTTATTTTAGCTCTTAAATTTGATTGGCATTATTCAAAATTTTGATGTAATCGAATTCCTACTTTTCTGACTCTAGTTAATACTTGGTACGCAGTATATCATAGCATGCTCCATATGTGAGTTTTTATTGTGCGACAGGTTATTGGGTCCAAGGATTTTTCATTTTTCGAGTTTAAATTAATATAATTATGCAGCAGGGTTTATAATTACTAAAGAATAATAAACTATTAGAAGCCCTTGTGTATTTCGATTAACACAAGCCTTTTGAGGAAGCTGCAAAAGTACTTATAAAATACTCCCTTACATAAGACTTGAAGACTCGAGAGTTTATACTTTCGAAAATTGTTAAGTAAATAAAAACACCAAAAATCAAATTAGATTGCCTGAATTTATTAGGTAAAATTATTACAATGATAGGCTGCTCCTTGGGTGATAAGGAAAAGTAAATTGATATCTTTCATGAAGCTCTACAACTAGCTCAGCTTAATGAATTAAATCCTTCTGCTACTTTAATAAATCTAACTTGCGTATATTCGAAATTAGGCTAACATGATAAAAGTTTATAATTGGCCCTGCAGTCAACCAATTGCGCAGTTGGGAAATAGTAAGTAATTGCATATCATAATGCAGCTATAGAATATTAATTCCTATAGGAGTTAGATATGAGTAATTAATATCATAAGAGAGCCTATTAATTAAGTGTTGAGCTTTTGGGGGAAGATGATGTTCTTACTCAAAAGATGAGCAAGTATTATGTTCCAACTCCACTTAAGAAAATAATTCCAGGTAAGTAGCAATTTCGTTTGAGAAGTGCATCTAAACAAAGAGAGTAATCAAAGACTTTTTATTATAAACGAAATGCATCTCGAAATGATAGCAATATTCACTCAACTAATCAATCATAATTATAACCTAATAGTGGAATCAAAGTTAAAGTAAATTCTTTTTTGTAACAGTCTAAATTAATTTATGACAGCGATGAGGAAGTTGAAAAAAAGGAAACTGTGGAGGAGCAATAATTAAGCTTTTTATAGAGTGTTAAATTACTTGAATAAATCAATAAATAATAGAAGTCAAGATTGCAATTCATAACATCTATTCATAATTAAAATATTCTAAAAATTGAAAAGCGCTTATCAAGATGTTAAATCAATATTTCCTAAAATTCGATTGTTCAATAGCACGAAAGTCAAGATTTTATTCATTTTGAAAACTAACATCCTGATGGCAAATTTGATTCAATGATTCCTTTACAATAATAAGAAGAACTAACTTAGGATGATCAGGAATTTTTATTGAAACAAATTTAAGGGATAGAAACAAATAAAGACAATACAGTAATTTCATTGGCAAATCAGGATACAGTAGATAATACATTTGAATTGAACAATAGAAAAAGAGCAGCATGCAAAATTTAAAATTGGTTCAGGAATAGACCTCGTGTGAAAGTGTTATCTATAAATTTAAGTAAGCGATAGAATGCAGCCAAAAAAATACAAAAAAATATTAGGATGTACAAATGCAAACGTTCATATCAATTGGCAAAGCAGTCTTAATTCAAATTATTTAGCGTACTTAAAAAGATGAGAATTGAGTAAGAAGAAAAGTATGTCAGGATTATTGGGAAACAGGTTGAAGATAGCATTCATTATACAATACTTGAAATTACCGATAAAAAGCACAGGAAAAAAGCAAATAAGTATATAAAAAATTTTAAGTGTAATGAGTTGTAGAAAAAATATCGACACTTTGATGAATTCAATTAGATTGTAATTATGCCTGATTAAATTAATAATATAGCGAATAAATAGAAAGGAGAACTGAATTTTAAGGAATTATGTTCCTTGTTTTATATGTTAAATAAGACAGTTCACTTGTATGGAGTAACTGATACTCTATTCTTGGAGGAAGAGGATGAAAAATAGTAGGTGGTAGTGACACCAAAGATAGCCTATTTTAAATTATCAAAGTTATTAAAACTATAATCACTTTTGAGAGGGTACTTAGCAAGAAAGAAACAGGAGATAATTCTCAAATAAATTTATAAAAAGAAACGATTCATTGAGAAAGTTTCAGGAAAGTACTTGCAAATAATTTTTAAGGCTGAAAATCTCATTTAATGCTACAATATAGAAATAAAGAGATTTTGTGAAAATGAGTTAGAAATCCCAGAACTTATCTTGAAATTTTATGGACCGATTACAAGATAAAATTGTTCAGAGATCTTGAGTATAGATAAAAATGTTCTTCATTTTTCTGAGGATGCCCAATACCTAATTGACAGGGATAGAATCAGTAAATAATAACATGCTCCATCAGTCTTGGAGAAAGCTGCTAAAAAACTGCAGAGAGCCTATCGATCAAAATTAAAGATATTCAATAGTACTATTTTACAACACAAAAAGAGGGCAGCTAAAAAGGAAATTACCACTCTATTTCTCTTTAGAAAGGCTTGTTTATTTGATTAAAGATATCACATTATGCTAACTGCAGCAGGGTAGGTGGTTAAAGGAAATTAATAATTAATGATTGAAGGAGGAATAAGCACCAAACATTATTAAACTCCTTCAGTTATTTCCCAATGCTAAAGATTGTTCATCCCTTTAGATACCAATGATTTTATGCAAATAACAAGAATTATTTTGGAGGAGATTCGTTTTGTTGAAAAGACTGATCGAATTTAACTACAGTGTTATAGCATTGAAGAAGTTTATGGGTTTTTGAAATAAAGGTAATTAGACATACTAATTAAATTAGAGAATTTAATACTTTCAAGGAAAGTTAATCTGCCAAAAATAGTAAAGAGCCTACCCTATTGGGACGACATTATTTAAGCACTAAAATATATTGTAAATAGTATCTTTTAAATCGATTTGAATTGGAAGACAGGCCTTAAGTATTTTGTGAGAATTATGATACATCAAGATATTAAATAGCATACATAAAAAATAGATATCTTGAGCTTAAAAACCAACAATATTAATAAAGGATGAATGAAAAGCATATTACTAATATAAATGAATATGTGAATTCATTCCCTTCTGTATTCACCTATGAGTGGATTATTGATCCAGAGGAAATATTTTAAAGGTAGCTTGAGAAAAGTGCTAAAACCCTTTAAAGGGCATTTCGATTACTCAAATTCAGATTGCAGATCCATTTGAGAATAGAATAGAGACGAAGACGTAAGTTAGCCATGCTAGAGGCGCAGAAAGTGGTAGAAAAACTTTACTATTACGATGAAATAAGGAAAGTTTAACCCTATTCGACCCCAGAAATTATAGAACGAAGAGGAGAGGCAGTTATACCATTGAAATAAATTTTGGAAAACTCCATTATGACTGAATGGATCATTGTATTGCCTTATTAGGATATTGTTATTACTGTTTATTCGAACCCCAGAAAATTTTATTAAATAAAATATAAAGAATACACTAATCATTATTTGGATATTATACTCTCTGAACCCATAGATAAAATTTAGTCTTACTTTTGTGCGGCTCTTGAGAAGTTTAGACCTGAAAACAAACTAGAATTAATAAGTGAATTAAGAGAGTAATTCAGTCGTAAAGTCATCAGGGCTGTAAGGCTTAAGCTTTTTTTTAAAAAGTTGAGAGATATGCCTTTAGCTAAAAAATTCCTGATTAAATCATTTGTTAATGAATTTTATGTGAAAATTAATTACTTTTATCAGAGGGAGGAGTAAAAAATATTAATCTTATTATAAAAGGAAAAGCATAAACGAAAATATTACGTTGAATTATTTTATTTAGATTGCCTCTATGCAAATTATCACCTCGATTAGTCAGTTTATTTAGATCGCTCTTAGTTTATTTAATTACTTACATTAAATGAACCAAAATCCTATCACAAATATAGAAAACTCTTAATGCCTCTAATTAATATATTCCATAATTATCTAACAGTGAACTCTTTTCTTGAAGCAGAATATGAGTTTAAGGAACACAAAATACCTGTTACAGAAATACATATTCAATATGATAAATGTTATACATCCTCTCAAGGATTTCATATGTACACATAGGAATCAGTTTAAAGATTGTTACCTACAACAATTCTAATATAAAGTAAGTGGAGGCAATATAAGGAAAAACAAAAATTTTTGATGAAGCTTTGTAAATGCAGATCGTTAAAACTAAAATTAATGGCCAATAAAGGCAAAGAAATGTAAAAAACTTTTGTTAAAAGGAGTGATATTAGTGATGAGAAGGATAGTAAGTTAGTTTATTTTTGTATAATATACCAAGCAATTGAATCTAATATGATTAAGATGAGAGTAGAATTGATATCATATAGAGGATCAGTGGAATAGAAGCTTTACAATATATTCATGTACGATTTAAATTCTACAATAATCAATGAACCACTAAGTTAATTTTTATTGAAGAATTTATACATTGAAAATAATACACTAATCCTTAAATAAAAATTCTAGGACCATATAAAATTAGAGCAAACAGAAACGAAATCTGTTAGATTAATAACTAAGAGGGCTAATTCACCTAAATTGGTATATCATCATAAAAGATAATATTCAAATGGAACTTCTTTTGTTTATGAGGCAGTTCATACAGGAGAGGCACCATCGTAAAAATTAGTTGAAGCAAATACAATAAAATTAGATATAGATTTAAATGAATTCAAATCTTAGTATCCACAAATCAACTATGAATAATCTAACATTTTGCCCAAAATATCAGAATAATTGATATAAGGATTGAAGATAAATAAATCAGCTATACTCTCAAAATAGATGATTAGTAGAAAGGGATTTAGAGTATCTGGTGTGCCATTAGTAGATGAAGGTGAAAAGGAAATAAATTTCTAACCCCAGAAACAGCAGAATAAGATGTTATTAAGATTTACTTAATTTTACAAAAAATCAAGATATATGATAACCATATCATAATTAGATATCCCTATTGAGTCTAATGAAGGATGGGATAAAATTTATGAGCCATATCAATCATTTATTAATGTTGTTGCTCATAATTAAATAACCAATGATGTTTTGTAATGGTAAATGAATTTATTACAAGCTCAAGAAATAACCAATTTAAAGATTAATAAAGATATAGCTTATTACATCAGATAGAATATGCTTGTACTCAATAAATAGTTTATATTTGTGGCTGATTTTAAAAGATATGACTTTGAAAATGTTCTTATGTTTCAAAGATAAACAATTTTATTGATTTAAAGAATGGTTAAAAATAGAAGATTTAAAAAATTAAGGAGAGAGTTTGAAAATGAAATTAAGTAACTTAAATCTGGAGACAATAAATTTTGGAGCAATATGTATAAGTATTTATAATTTAGTATCTACTATGGCATATGTTAATTTCAGACTGACCAGCACTTTATATGTATTGCTATAGAACGATAATAATATATTCTCTTGGCCTGGAACATTAAGGATTACTAGAGATATACATTAACAATGTTTAAAAGGAAAAGTTTTGAGGAGTAATTAGTACAGATAAAGTTTATTAATGAATGTTTAGAATTGTGATTTTATATGGAATAAAATTTTATAAAACTTGTACTCGTAGGTGAGAGTGGAGTGGGGAAAACATAAATTCTGAATTCTTATTGCTTTGGTTTGAATCCCTAAGCACATCAAGAGCATACGATTGGATGTGATTATGTATTGAAAAGAGTCTTAATAAATGGAAAGTTCTTAAAATTGTAAATTTGGGATGTTTCTGGGGCTGAAAGAGATTCTCCTTTAATGAAAATTTACTTAAAGGGAGCTTTGGGAGTGATATTTGTGTTTGATGCCTCAAGTGAGAAAAGTAAAATGCAATTAGTGAAATGGTAAAATGTGGTTTATCAACATGTGGATGAATATAATGGTAGACATGTTCCCTTTTTGGTGGCATAAAATAAAATGGACACTATCTATTAATAAGATCCTTCTCATGATTTTTTGTAATAATTTTGTACAACTTTTGGGTTCTTTGATGGTGTGTAATGTTCAGCTTTTGATCATGCTAGTTTAAAAATATTATTTGAAACAATGGTGGATGAAATAATAAGAAGAGATTTGATTGAATTGTAGTAGAAAAAGAATGAGAGTAAGATAACTCGCTTACAAATAGAGGATAGAGGATTGATATTGTAATAAAAATCAAAGTGTTCATGAATAAATTATTAATTTATGGTTAAATTCATTGCTACTAAGCGTTCTTCTAAGAAAGAAACCAGGCAAGAACCAAGAGTAGAAGAAAAAGTGATTAGGCATTTTCATCTTGAGGAGAAGGTTGACAAACGACACAGATTTAAAACTACAAAACAAGAAAGAGAAGCAATTGATATTAATTTGCAACGACGTATTGAAGATATCCATATTGAAACCAAAACAGACATATCTGGATGTTATTTTAGAGACATCATTGAATTAAAACGAAGTGCTATGGGTATTGTGAAATTTTAATTAGCTTCTATTTTGGAAAAGAAATACATGTCTGAGTGTTATGGTTATGCATAATCATTGCCCTTAGTATTAGCTAATCTGAGTCAATTGTTAAAAATAGCATATTTCTATTTGAAAGAGAAGGTATAATATATGTTTGAGTAAAGAGTTCCAAAGCTTTAGTTCTTGAAACTCTGCCATATTTGATTAAGGATTGTAGAGAAGAGTTTTATCCCTATCTAAATGAAACAATTAAATAAGTGTTATCACATATCTCAATAGATGAAGTGGAACATCTTGAAAAGAGCTTTCTTTTTATAGCCTATGCAATGAAATATCTCGAAAAAGTGTTGATTGAAAATTTTGAATAATTTGCAGAATTGTTGTAGGAGCAATGTTTCAGCAGCCCATTCAATATTATTAAAAAATTAGCTAGTGAAGCTTTGGGATTTTTGATAAGAAAAAATAGAAATTTAATTGGCAGAGCCTTGTCTCTTGATACTAAATAATTAAGTTATGCTATTTATGTTTCAATACAATCAATTAAAGGTTACTTATCACAAAACGCCTTTAAAGTAATAGATGAAGTTTGGAAGACCAATCAATAATTAATAAGTCAATTTTATATCACTTTAATCAACTAAGTCACTGAAACTCCACATAAATCTGCCAAAATAATGATCAGTCTTTATGAGGTTTTTCAGGATTTAAAGAAAAGAACAAATTAAATTGATTAAAACATTCTAATTGAATTATTCAAAAATCATAAACGCAAAGTTACTCCACTAATAATGATGGAATTAGTAACATATATTACAAGTCCAGAGGCTATTGGAAATGTATTCAGAATTTATTATGCTTAAGTGGAAGATGTATTAGTATCAAATGGTTACTTTGTTAATATGATGTTGAATATAAACATATCAGATCTCTAATAAATAATAGAGATAGTCTTACAATAACCAAATTAAAAGAGGCCAATTACATATAAATTATTAGTTGCTTCAACATTTTAATAGTTATTTTAATAGAATGAATAAGCATTATAGATATTACTCTAACTTAATGAGATTCATTGTATTGATAAACTTACCCCAGATTAAATAGATTAATTTTGTAATTCTGATTTATTTAATCGTTTATTGATAACTACAGATAATGCTTAGATCCTATCTCTCTGCAAATTAATTTAAATGGTTGAGCTTCCAGAGTAGGCTCATTAATAGGCTTTAAATTCTCTCTAAAATTAATTGACTAGATTGAATGCTCAACCTATTGAATAAATTAATTATGATGACAATGAAATTGAAAAATTAAGCGGTGTAAAATTAGAGCTTACTGGTGAAGTTTAATTAATCTACGCTGAACAACATTAAGATAATAAATGTTTGGAAGATGGAATAATCATTCGAATTCTTTAAATCAAAGGTATTCCACAAATCCAATTAAACAGAAATATTCAGAACTTATTTAGTAGATTAAATCTTTAAACTGAAACTTTACTTTAATTATGTGATGTACCAAAGGAAATTTTGGAGATAGGATTAATGAGTAGAAAAAGATAAATTAGATTAGTTTGTGCTCAAAAACTCAATTCAATTGAGTAATCTGAATAATTACTATTAATGATTGATATAGACATGGAAAAGGTGAATTTAGATAATGAAAGAAGAGTAAAGAGTTCAATCGTTAACCTTAAGAATTTGGTGAGCAAAAGCACAAATCTAATCCAAATTGAGAGATTTGCATTTGGATTGGCATTCACTAAATTTTTACTTGTTAGATAAACAATTAAAGAGCTATTAAGCCACTTATTACCAAAATGTTCATTACAATCAATTTTGAGAATATTCTTAATTACAAAAAGTGAATATTAGAATCCATCATTAAATTATATTGAATAATTTGCATACCTTCAAGTAGATGACGAATAACTGGATTCAAATATTTGTTTTGATGAAGTTTTTGCTCCAGCTATGTTGAATAGTGACTTCAATGCGGATACAAAAAAGATATTACATAAAATATCATTTAATTATCTTGATCATCAAATGTAATAAGATTTATAGAGTACTTAAATTGAATAATTTTATAAAAGAAGATATGGAGATAGAACTCAATTATTTCATTTGAAAATGCTGAATTCATCATAAAATATAGAGATTTTCAAACATTGGTTACTTAAAGATGATGAATAAACACAAATGGTGGCCTTAAATAATATAAAATCTGTTGAAATTTAGAATAATCTATAAGAGTTTCATAATGCAATAAATGAATTCTTTACTAGTATGGAGTAGTTGATTAATGGTAATACATTTAAAGGGGAGGTTATTAGATTTTAATTAGAAATGCCTGAAAACATGCAAAAAGAATACAAAAAATACATTCTTCATGTTCTTTATCCAAAAGTATTTAGTAAATAGAAACTCCACAAAAAGAAACATAAAAATGCAGCAATACAAGTGAGAAGAAATTCAGTGTTTGAGTAATTGAGTAATTTGGATATGTAGAAGGAATTAATTTAATTAATCATGGATAATCATGGATTCTTGAATAATGAGACAGCAAAAATTCCCATTCAGATAAGGATTTAATTTTTAAAGATTCTTAAAAATTTAATAGAGAAATTTGGTTATTAAATTGATTTTGAAACACTTTCTGATTAAATATTCTTAATAAGAAAGATCCTCAATGAAGCTTATTTATTGAAATAATAAGATACTGTAGGATCTTTGACTAAAGAATTATGGAAAGTGGCAATAAAAAGACTCTGTCAAATAGTTAACAAATATCATTCTGAGGCTAAGTATACTGAAATGATTCAATCCCATCTAGAATAGTGCCTAAAAGAAGAGGGATTTAAGTAGGGATTTGAAAAAATAGTACAGGATTCAAGATCATAAGCTTCTGGAATTTTAAAGCTTTTGCAAAGTGTTTCCTAAATTAGAGATTACTTTGGTTTCCTTGAATAGAACCATGAATTAGTATTAAGTTAGTTTTTCTACCTCTATGATTTTACCTATACCAAGTAAATTCATGTAGGAGAGGATGATGATGGAAGATTGGCTCATTAATTGAAAAAAGACATTTCTAAGAAGATAACATCATAAAGAAATAATATATAAATTTTGAATGCCATTTTGTATTCCATGTATCAATTGACAGAACCTTCGACAACGGTAGAAATAGAATAGAATGAATTAAGTAATACATTTACCAGAAATTATGGTGAATAATTATTGCAATGCCTAATAAACAATATTAAAACAAACATGGACCCTGACAATCAGTAGATAAAAGACATTAATATTGTATTTTTGGTACAAGTTATTTTAACAAATAAACCAGAGTTCACAAATGAGATATTAAATGAATGCTTGGAACTTTTTAGCAAGTCTATTTGTAATCCAAAATTGTATGATAGTTAGATACACAATCATAATTTGATGGGTAAATTGATTAATAATTGTGTAAAGGTCACTTTAGAGAAGGTTACTCAGGTATAAAATGAAGTAATAATTGACCTATTTGATTCTTATTCAAGTCTGTTAATTACAGTTAAAAATCTGTCCACCAGAAATCTCTTAATTGATGTTATCATCACGATGGCAAATAAATTTAGTCAACAATACCCAGTTATTCTTGATACAATTTTACTCTTAAAAAATATGAATTTTAGAAACTAACTAACAGAAGAAATTGAATTTGATAAATGTTTGGATGCATGTCTCTAATTTTAGAAGGTAATGCATTTAGATAATCTAACAACAGAGTTAATTTTATAAAATTGTTTCTTTTTAATAACTAGTTCAGAGTTATCAATAAGAGTCGCAGTTTAAGAAATATTCAAAGGTTATTTACATTCGAACATTGGATCTAAGTATATTAATACAAGATTCCTCCCATAGTTGATTTAATTAATTAAAAATAATGATGAGATTTCAGTAAAAGGAGCATTCATAATTTTTGAACAATATTTACATAACATTACTATTGATGATTATACATAAGCAATACTAAGCAATTAACCTCTAAACATGATAGATGAATCATACGATAGTAAATTTTGTGAGTTTAAAGTGATATTTGAGCATTCTGATCCTAATCAAAATGTATTTAATTTATTGTTTGACATTCAATTGACAAAACGAATAAAGGCTATGCAGTTGATTGAAAAACGTATCACTGAAATACCAGTGTTGCTAATTCAGTCAATATCTCGTATTGTTTTACCATTGCTAGATTTTTATATTTTTTATGCTGGGGGTGAACTGAATAATAGTAAAAATAAACTAACTGATGCCAATAAATCACATTACCAAACTTTATAAGATTTATCAATATCAATTTATGGATACATTTGTGGCCATTTTGATTTTACTTAGAGAATTACAATAATGCAATAATTAACAAAGAAATTAGAAAAAAGTATGATGACTAATAAAATTCAACTTTCATAAGCTGTAATAAAGACCATTACAGCATTGGCATTAAACAAAGATGAAAATTATAATGTAGTAAAATTAATAAAAGATAGATTATAAGATAACAAATAATCTTAGTTACAGGATTATATTCAGTAATTTGTTAGTGTTGAAGATGGGGACTAAAATGATTAAATGATAGATTTTGAATTTAGTTATAGAAGTCTAATATAATAGGAGAAAGAGTTAGCAAAGGCTCGAGAAATCAAGGATGTTTCTAATTAATTTTGGAATAAAGTCGTTGATATCACAACTGATGAAATTTAAGAGTGGTAAGATAGATCGAATGTTTTATTGAAATAAGTTTACATTCCACTTAAAAATCTCTTCCTATTAGACGAGAAGCATCGTTTATTACTCTCTACAGCATTAACTGAATTAATAGTGTAATTACCACCAGAACATTTCATGATAGAGTTGAATAGATTAGTTGGTAGATTATGTAGACTTTTAAAAATAAAAGATAATGATTAGAGAGAAGAAATAAGGAGATGCGTATTAGAATTAAGTAGAAAGATAGGCCCTACTTTTCTTAAGTTTATTGTTACTTAAATGAAGGCTAGTTTGAATTAGGGATTTGAAAATCATGTTTTATCATACACTCTTGGATTGTTGGTTGAGTAAATTACTGAAGTTGGATCAATAGATAACTGTTTGGAAGAGATTATGGAGATATTTTTAGATGAAGTATTTGGACGACTTTGTTCTGAAAAGGAAACAGAGTCATTGCCTAAAAAAACTAAAGAAATAAAAAGCAAAAAAGGAATGGGTCACTTTAAATTAATTGGTTCATTAATTAATTTTGTTAATTCCTTACCTAAAGTAATCGGTATTATAGATTGCTATATCACATAATATTAAATCTCACATAACTTACAGAGTAAATTAAAATTAGTGTTTGAACATTTATACCTTGGATTAGTGTAAAATTAGTCAGTACAGAATGTTACACAAGTTGTTTATTTGATGATTTGTGAAACAAGTCATAAACTTGCAGAAAAATTAAAATAATCACACAATTTGGATTTTACTTACAATGAAAAGTAATTCAAGAGAGTCACAAAAGAAGATATTATGACCATATAATTACCATCTTATGGTGATTAATCAATAATGTAATACATGAAATCAAACAAACTTAAAACATCTAGTACAATTATATTTGGTTTAGTAAACTTTATTAGCATAAAATTATTGCATCATCACATTTAATCAATTGAAGATTCACCTTTAGTTTAAAAAATGTTTACTATAATTCTTGATTGTTTACATCACAAGGACATGATTACAGAATCAGTATCTGTATTGACAGCAATGATTAGAAAGTTTGATTGGGTGATAACATTCAAAAAATAATTAGTTTAAAATACTATGTAATGTTTATCAGCAATAACATCCACAGATGAATAATTTATAAGGGATACATTCTCATTATTAAAGGCAATTCTTGATAGTAAACTTAATGAGTTCACTTTACCATAATAAAAAACTTTAATTCATTTTATTGATTTATATATTGAATCAAATGAAGCCTTGGAATGCTTAAGATTAATTATACATTAGATTTGGCCTTTACCCTAAATCTATGATATAATTATGAAAATTAGGGAATCAATGTTGTAGACTACTAAAAAAACCTAACATTTAAATCAAGCCATTTATATTAACTTTTTGATTAAATATCCACTTTCAAGTTAAGTGTTATAGCAACATTACGATTTTTTGTTGGCTAATCTGTAATACAAATACTTCACAGGAAGATAAATAATATATTAATGCTTGCAATAGATATTCTAATTCTTCCCAGAAGAGACTGTGAATAAATTATCAGAGATATCATTTTTCTCATTGGTTGTCGCTCTTATCAAGGAAGATGTTTAATTACTTAAAGATTAATTAATACATGTTCTTACTACATTAATTTCAAGAACTCCTTAAGATAAACTAATGAAATTGACTTAAAATGCTCTTACTTGGATGGTAAGTGATAAGGTTAAGGTATGTATTTCTGGCATTGAGAGTTTATTTATCCTAAAGGATCAAATTAAATATTTTTCATCAAGATTTATTGCTTAAGTAGTTAATTTGATTGAAAAATGTCATGAAAATTGGAATGAGTGGAAAAATAGTATACAAGCTAAAAATATTTAAAATAAGAATCTAAAAAATAGTAAATGGGCAGATGAATTGGAGATGATAGCTATATCCACATACCCAGAATAGTAAGAACCACTTTTTGGTTTATTAAAATTATTGACTGTAATAGATGAGCACCATTTAATATCAATATTTGAATAAAATACTTTATGTAAGTTATTTAAATTCATTTCATACCCTCATTAGGAAACAGCCAATTATGCTATCCAAATATTGATTAGAAGTCAAACTTATAAAATAACATAATAAACTCTAACTAACTAATAGGATATTTTAATTAACAATATGTATAAAATAGTAAAATAACTTTTTTTGATTAAATTTGTAAGAAATCAGATCATAGTCAATTAAGAATTAACATTTTAGTTTATTTTTGATTATTTAAAGATTTTACAGTAAAATAACCTACAGATTGTCATTGATTCTATTTTCGATAATTTACTAAAGATTACATCGAATCTGATGGCTAAACAATTATTATTAAATAAAGGAATAACTAACCTTATAGAATTTTATTCGTATTTAATAAATAATCAATACATTTTAACAGTTTAAGCAATTGAAAGTATTGCCAGAATCTAAACCTTAAACATTGATTTACCTTTAATTTAATAGGTATTATATAATATAAAATTAGATTTTATCATAAATTGAAAAACAATTAGGTGCTTAGGAATTTATAAAAGTGTATTCATAAGTGACTTAAACTTTGAGTAAAAAGAAGTCAGCAAAGAAAATAGAATAAAAGATACTTGCTGTTAAGGATCCAGAGCAGTATTAGTAAAAGAGAGAGAGAAAAATGAAAACCAAAAGAATCTAAAAAAAACGTAAACTACTTGAAAAGAGAGGGAAAATAGTATTAGAATGATTGTGGATAGATATTTTTATTGTTCATTTGTTTTCAAACACACAGAATGCATTATTTCTCACAGTTTCTACTTTAACTTCTGAACCAACCATTGTTCTGATATCTCTAATATCATAATAAATCATTGTTGGTCTTTCTAAACCTAAACCCCAAGCAATGACATTCACATCTTCTGGTATGCCTAATGGAGCAAGCATTTCAGGTCTAAATACACCAGAATTACCAATTTCAACCTTCTTCTTTAATATAGGATGATAACCTACATAATATAATGATAGTACCATAAACTTCCATACTTGGTTCTGTATATGGATTGTATGTTGGTTTGAACCACAACTTATTAATACCAATTTATCTGAAAAACTCTCTAATGATTCCCATTAATTGACCTAAGGAGGCATTCTTATCAATAACAACACCTTCAATTTAATGGAATTCAGCAAGATGAGTAGCATCAAGTGTTTCATTTCTGAAAACTTTATCAATACTGAAATATTTTTTAGGGTGATAACCTTTTTCCTTATATTCTTAGGCTATTCTGTAAAGCATCTTCGATGATACTGCTGTAGTATGGGTTCTTAATAAATTCTTTCTTGCTTCTTCATGTGACCATTCATATTAATAACCAATACTACCAACACCACCACTTTAGTGCATTTACTTAACTCTTTCCCTGAGTCCTTCTTCAACTTCCTCACTTAATTCTGGATCGCTGCAGAAGAATGTATCATGTGCATCTCTTGCTGGATGTTTTTAAGGTTAGAAGAGTGCATCAAAATTCCAGAATGAAGATTCAACGTATTGGTTGGTTGGCATTTCTTCAAATCCTAATCCAATTAAAATTTAAGAGAATTGTTTTCTCACTTTCAATAATGGATGTAAATTTCCCATAGAAACTAGATAGATTACAAATAATACCTTTATCTCCTTCTGCCTATAAATTAATTCCTTTATAATCACTATTTTTCCATTCTCCACTAACTAATTATTCAGTTGTTAATTGAGCAAATTGTTCTCTATATTTGTTTGCATATCTTTCACCTTTCTTTATATCAAAAAATTTGGTGGTCTGGATTTATGCTAATTTTCTTTCAATCAAAAGCTTTGCTTATTGTGATCCTAATTTAATAGTATTTATTTATTGCAATTCTTATTTAACTTTATCTGGTAAATCATTGGCTACACGAGCTATTGTACCTTTATCCATCTTAATATATCCCATTTTCTTTGCATTTCCAAATCCTAAATCAAAAGCCTTCTTTTTTGGATCTTCTACAGGCTTTTCCTTTTCTCTCCCTATTCTTATTTGACTTTTGGTGCTTATTCAATTCCAAACAATTTCTATAAATCAATCATTGTGATTCCTGCTTCAGGTACTTTGAGATAAATTTCATACTCTCCTGATTAAGTATTTAATATGTTATTTCCCTCTTCTGTCAAAATTAAACTATCTTCTTTTCTACCCTTTCATCATATGTAAAATTTACTTCTGTTTTGATGTAAAATGCTGCTTCCAATTACAATAAAAATCCAACTAAATCCTAGTGATTTAAGTTCATTGACTTGGCCAACACAAGGGAGTTAACTGATTCACTATCTTATAATGATTCGAGTATGTGATTTATCTAATCGTGTTTTTAATCCATAAATTATAATATATCAAACATTTGGACCGAAAGATTTCCCCTTAAAGTAACCAGTGAGCATGTATATTTATGAAATGCAAATAACAATTAAGGCTACCATTTTACCAGCAGAGCACCACCATAATTTTTTTTCTGTTGATTCAAGCATTCTTTGGTGTTCATTTTCTCTATCATTTTGATAATGTTAGTTATTTGATATAGTTTTTAGATTTCTATAGGCTACTTTCATATCTTCTGCCATTTAATCCATGGTTTCTAGATTATGAACAGAGTACCTGCAGATGCTAAATTATCTTCACCTTCAATGAAATCAAAATTAAAACTAATTAGTTTATAATATTTGTCTTGAGATTTGAAGCATACTTCATAGAAACCATCATCAGTCATAATTTCTTTGAAATTTCCTTCCTTTTACTTTGTACTTGATTTGAGTAATGTTTTTCTTGGAGAGTAAAACTCATTATATAATGCAATACTTTCATTTCGATATTGTCTTCCTAAAATCCAGATACAACAAATGAAATTTGAAATAAGGATGTTTTCCTACCCTGAACACCAAAGCAAGATTCCTTCCCTCCGTCTAAGCCAGTTGATAATGCAGCGATGGTCTAAAAAACAATAAATAGCAACATTTAATAATTACGTGTATTAATGGAGGAATAATTATCCCAACAGTTCGATTGCACAAAGTTTATAGAGTAGCATTTACAGGGCACCTAAGACATTGATCAGCAACTTACTGACCTTACATTCTAATTGTAGTTACTAAAATCTGATGCTGAGGAATAAATTGCAAATGAAAGAAATTACATTAATGATCATCAATATCCGATAATGTCTGATGCTCAATAGCTGTTTAAAGAATTGATTGAATACAAAGAATTACAAGATTCATATATTAGTTTACCAGTGCAATAGGATAACAAATTATACTAAAAAATGGATGAGTGTTTGAAATACAAAAAAAATATTAGAGATAGTCTTGAGATGTTTGAAATAGTTATGCAACTTGATTAAATTTATGAATAATATTGCAAAATTATAGAGGAAAATGATATTTAATAGTTATTGGATAACATCAAGGGGAATATTAGAATTTATAAAATTCTCCTTCAATTACCGAAAATGAATCCAAGATATGGTTAAATTGAGAAGATTGTTAATGCAGTTGAATAGTTTTGTCACTAGGATTTGTTTACATCGAAACAATCATCACTAAAGCTAGAAATACTTGATTTATTCGATATATCATCAAGAGCTACTTAAATATATCTTTAATAGCGTTTAAAAAGTATCGATTTATCTTTACTGACTGTGCATAGTTTAGGGAATACATAGGATGCATAAGAATTAATTCACTAAATTATTACTATGACAGATAATGAACTCTAATTCCTAAGAAATATGAAAAACTTTTAATCCTTTTTTTTCGAGTATTTGAAATTTTTTATTGCATACTTCAATAAAACTCTATTTAAAACATATTTTAATTTTGAAAATCAGTACAACAGAAATTTAGAAGTAATAAAATATATTTAAGTAGTTTTTATATGCTTACATAACATATTTCAATATATTGCATTCATTTTCTGAAAAAGGTTATTTACAGCCATAGAATTTTACATCTATCCTTAAACTAGCATTTGAACCATATGGATCAATTATTAAAATTATAGTAAAAAATGAATGCTAATTTCTGCAATAAAACATCAATTGTAATATTGATGGTACCAAATCATTAACTGATAAATTAGTCAGCTTTGATTTCAATAAATAAGATATCTTAGAGTAATCATTCAAAAGATGTTATGATTTGAGTTTTTAAATAGCATTTGAAGACTGGGTATTCGAATGCATCAAAATTTTAGATAATTAATTAGTGGTATTCAATTAAATGATTGGAGAACTACAACTTGATCAATTTGGACAATACATTTAAGCTATCTTATAACAATAGCCAAATGTTGAATTTCCAAAGGGGACAACTTCTAAATTTTAGCTAAAATCAAATGTCGCATTATTTGAAGCTTTGATAACCAAACATTATGAACTTCACAATTTTCGATCAAATTAGTTGGTAGAATTGGATACATTTATAAGAAAGACAATTGAAAAAAATATGGAAGAAGAACTACTGAGACAAATATCATAAATTATTAGAGAGAGTAATGTTTAATTAATTCTTAGAACTTTAAATGAATAGAAATAAAGCAATATTAATGTAATATGTGGAAACCCTCTCCATTACTTCAGCACTTAGACTTTTAATTGAGGAATGTGAAAATAAACTGACTCTCAATATTTTGAGATTACTTTTATCAGATAGTTTGAATTAAGATTAGGATTTTATTCATTCTTTCACTACTAATCTGGAATTGATTGAAAATACATTCAAGTAAATAAAGCCAAACAAAATAAATTTTAAAGCTTGTATAAACTTGAATTAAAATATTTCATTTGAGGATTTGGAGGAGAAGGCTAAAAACAACTACTTCAGTCAGCCGACGTGTTATTGGGCAGCCATGCATATCTTAGTGGAAACTAAATTTGTGCAATTCAAAGAATGAAACCATTTTATGATAAATTTGTGACATATGATAATTTATATAAATGATTCTTAAACAATGTAGTTCAAAAGAAGGTTTTGATTCATCAGATGATTTACTCTTAAAAGACATTTCATTGGAAAAGTACAGACATAGAACATTAGACTGCCCACCTAATGATATTTCAAATGTATGTGAGAAGAAGAAATCAATTCAAATTAGTTAACAACCGATTTTGCGTTTGGACGTTCCCTCTGTGACAATGACCAATAAAACCATTTTTTTAGGGTAACCATTCTATGACACACAATAAATTCATAATTTACTGCAAAATGTAGAGTATTGCAATACTGATTTAAGACGACCTTTTGTGGGAACAAAGGTTCGTGGGATGCAATTTTGTTCTACATTTGAATGTGGAAATTTAGACAAAGTTGATTAAGTAAACCTCAATCAAATATTAGATTGAAAAAGATGAATATAATCTCTATATGAGAGTTGATACTAACTCTAAAGGTCATAGTAACTGGTTTTATTTTAAAGTAACAGAGACTGAGAAAACAAAAATAAAGTTTAATATTTGCAACTTCACTAAACCATAGAGTTTATATTTAAAAGGGTTGAAACCATATGTACATTCCAAAAAAGGATAACTGAAATATTTTACACAACAAGGAGAAAATATCAAGTACTTGTAGTAAGGAAACGTTTTTATTCTTTCATTTACCTATTAATTTGAGTATACTAATGATGAAGTCCACTTTGCAACTCTACCCCCCTATACTTATACTCAATTAATGAATAAAATTAAAAAATGGAATAAATAATACAAGCAATATTTCTCTAAATTAAAGCTTTCAAACACCCTTTCTGGGTTGTTGTTACCTTTACTTATAATTACTGATAAAAATTCTGAAAAAAATAAGAAAATTATAATTCTTACAGCCAGAGTGCATCCATCAGAAACTTGTAGTTCTTACATTATGGATGGATTAATATAGTTCCTATTAGGAGATTCAATAATGGCATCATATTTGAGAAAACAGTAAGTTTATTACTTTACTGTTTTAGCTTAATTTTCAAAATAATTCCAATGCTAAATCCAGATGGAGTCGTTGTAGGTAATTACAGAAACGGCTTAAGTGGAGTTGATTTAAATAGATAATTTTTAGAAACAGATCTTGTTTTGCTTCCTGAGGTAAAGGCTTTGAAATCATTGATTGATGACAATAAGGACAAATTGATAGGGTATTTTGACTTTCATGGACACTAAGTGAGAAAGAATATATTTTTATATGGTCCTAGTTTGAGTACAGATACAAAAATAATGCCTCTAATTCTTTAGGAAAGATTGGAATCATTTCGATACAGGTCCTGTGAATATGGTATACCTAAATTTAAATTGGGCACTGCTCGTGCATATGCTAATTAATTTATTGAATCATTATGTTATACATTTGAGGCCTCCTTTTATGGGTATTTCAAAGGAAGAAACTTTAAATTTTAAGATATTAAATTTACTTTTCTGGATTGGATTTAATGTGGAACAGCTATAGGAGAAGCCTTATTCCTTTACTTAAATATGAAAAAATAGAATTAAAAATAATTAAGTATGACAGATATGATAATAAGATTAGAATTAATTAATTAAGCAAATAAATTAAATGTCTGCTAAGGTAGAGGCTACAGAAATCAAGCACTTATCAGATGATGAAACAGATAGTCAGTCTGATGCTGAAGTTTTCGAAGATTATGATAGAGATTAATTAGAGATGTTGTAAAATAAAATGAAAGATGATTTGGCTTATGAATAGGATGAGTGTATATTAAAAACAATGAAAGTTTAAAGTGTATCCAGAAGAATAAAACCATAACCATTATCATTATTTAAAAGGTAATTCTTGAAGTTAATTAGAGATTCACGCAGACCAAATTTGTACCCTGACTTAAGTGTATAAAATTGGGAATTTAAGACAAAGAATTCGAAATCAACTGAAAATAAAACAAGTCAATTTAAGATTTAGAATAGAGGAAGGACAAATAGTAAATTATTATAAAGTTTTCGTTATGAAAGTAGTAAAAAGACTAGTTAACATGAAAATTCTCCTGAAATGTATAATTTTTCATCATCCAATAATAATACTACACTTGTAATTAAAAAGACAATATATAATTTTCCAATACTTGATACATTACCATAGATGCCTTTGCCTTTTATTAGAAAAGTGTTAAATAGATGAATTATTTTTATGTTTATGAATTGGTAATAAAATTAACAAATCATTTACCTTTTACAGGCAAGAAATATGGATGCTCCATGGCATCTTTGGGTGTTATTCTTAGAGACTAAAATAAATTAATAATTTACATGATCATAAACTAACATCTTGGACAGGATATCAATTGCTTCATCACTGCATAAATGTTTATTTTCAGCATTAACAAACTTTACCCAATCTTTTTTAGGATAACTAATTTATGAAAGTTGTATACGTTCCTAATTTTTAATCAAATATTGGATCTAATTTGATTCTATACTTCTTCACATATGCCAACAATTCTTCAGTACCCAACACTTTAGCAATTACGACCAATTGATCATAATTATCCTATCCTTAAAAGAAAGGCTCTTTTTTAAAAATCTAAATATACAACCATATATACCATTGATGCCATCATTGCTCCTGTACTCCAAATATCAAGTGAGTAATCATAATATACATTATCAACCAACAACTCTGGTCCTTTAAAGTATCTTGAGGCAACTCTAACATTATAATCTTATCCTGGATGATAATATTCTGCCAGTCCGAAGTCTAATAATTTTAATAGCTTCTTTTTTGGATCAACGATGATATTTTATGGTTTGACATCTCTATGCATAATACCTTTTGAATGGCAATAATCCAAAGCTTTCATTAATTCATACAAGTAAAATCTAATTTCGATGTCAGTCAATTTTGGGAAGAGACTCCTGAAATCCACGTGATCAATGTAATCAAATACTAAACATGGAGTCTTGGAGGATGGATCTCTCACAATATCTGATAATTCAATCACATTTGGATGGCCTCTAATTGTGAGTAATATTTTAGTTTCTCTTTTTATTTTTTATTTCTTCACAGGTTTCAATACTTTGATCACAACTCGTGACCCTTGTGGATATTTGATTCCTTCGTAAACATCAGAATATTTTCCTCTTCCTATTTTTCTGATTACTTCATATTGGTCACTATCCTTGAATATTATTATAATATACTCCCCATTCATTCTCAAAATTGTCATAATCCCAATACTCCTTGGGCTGTGTTTTGTTGAAATTGGCATAATACTTTGGAGCAACTTACAAAATTTAATTCATATATTTAATGTAGTAACTCTAAACTGCCACTACCGATGCTGTGTCTTACAGAAAAAATGCCTAAAAAATTTTGGATAGTCTTAAGGCAAACGACATGGAACTAATTGAGCAAACTCTAGCATACTCTTTGGAGATTTTTCAGTCCAATGAACCACCGATACGAAAATTGCTAATGTTGAGAGTACATTCAATTTAAACTAAGTTAATCAAAGACGCCATTGTGATAAAGAGTGCTAAATTCATCAACAAGTATGTGCAAAATAGAACCTTACTTACTTTCATTGGAAATATTTGTACTCATAAATTAGGAGATTCTTCATATGAGAGAGGAGTTGATCTCTTTTAGGGATAAGGTATTGTTGCGTATCATAAGATCCTTAATCGAGTTGTGAGTTTTTGAGATTAGCCTTGGAAATGGTTGAGTATTTAGCAACAACATTCCCTAAGGATTCAAAGGGTGCCCCAACGAAATTCAAAATTCAATTCGATGAACTAAAGCAAATGGGAGTAAGTTTTATTATCATAAGGTTAAATTTTATCCTCAATCAGAACTAATGAATCCATTTGATCCTCATGTTTAAATTGATTAACATCAATCTCAAATGAATTAACCATCATAATTGAAACCAGCATAGTCATAGGTAGTAAATAATAGAAAAGAAAGGGATGAAACTATGCTTGAGTTAAGTAAAATATTATCTAAAAAAGATAAAATGAAATAGACTCTTTATCAAGATATAGAAATGATTAATGATTCATTATAAAATGAAACAGACATGGGATATATTAATGATGTTATGGAAACATACAGTGAATCTATGTAGGTGATGGAAGTTAATTTAGCCAAATAAATTAATAAGGCATCAGCTTTTGAAGGTGTATTGAGTGAGGATGAGTTAGCTGAGCTCTATGCGTTAAAGGATTTTACTGCACAATTTTAAAAATATTATAAAGGTTATCTTTCAGAGTTATGCACTCCAGAAGCATATAAAAAGTTAAAGAAGCAAACGCTAACTCATATTTAAAAAATTTAAAATAAAGATTTTGATTACTCATTAGCTTAATAAAAACAGCCTAAAAAGTAATAATAGTAATAATAATTTATGAGTGAAGAAGAATAATTGGAAATGATTAAATAATAATCGAAAATAGAATATGAATAACATTAAAAATCATAAATTTCATAATAATAATCATAATCCTTTTTATAAAAATAAAAGGAAGAGTAGTAAAGGGAAGAATAAAGATAATTTCAATAAAAATTAGATTAAGAAAGAATTTAAAGAGAAAAGGAGGAGGAGGCAAGATAAGCAAAAATACGAGAGGAAGAAGCTCGACAAGCAAAAATTAGGGAAGAATAATTTAGACAGGAGTAACTTCGATAAATTCAAATAAGAGAAGAATATGAAAGGTAATAGAGGGAAGAACAGTAAAGAAAAGAGAAAGAACGTTTGGAATAGGAAAGACTTGAATTATAAAGACAAGAGCAATTATTGGAATAGTAGAGGAAGTAGGCTTAATAGTAAGTTTAATAGAGATCATAAACTATGAAACAAAATAGAAACTATAACTTTTAAGAATAAATTGATACTCCTACTGGATATGAGTCAACCTTGCCTAATTTCTAATAAATTCCACAATAGTCTCAAGTAAGATAATAATAGCCATAATAAAATTAAAAATCAACAAATAACTATCTTGATTCTAATTTTAATAATAGATAAACTAGTTCTTTTGGAAAGGTTAAGAATGACAATTAATATGAATAAATACAAAGTTAATTCGAACAACCCCCAAGTGAAGGATTTAATTAATTCAATTATTAAAATAATAATTAATAAGATCCAATGAATAGAATATATTCATCCATTAAGTAGATTGATAATAATTTTGATGAAAATTTTGATGGATTGAGTTAATCCACTCTTACATAATAATTCTTTCCTTTGAAAATGGAAGAGTAAATCCCAATCAAGGAATATACTGGTAAATTGGTTAAATACGATAACACTTAATTCTAACTTTTACATAAATTCAGATTGTCAGATTCATAATAAAAACGATTTAAGATTGCCAGTTTAAAGGGCAAGGCTGCACTTGTCAATTCACCTTAACTCTAAGTTGGAGTGAAATAATCTTTATAGTATGTGCCTTTAAAAGAAAAAAATTATTTAAAATTAACTCTGTACATTGGAAATAAAACTTAATCTCCATTTGATAGTTGCAGAGTCATTTTTGAAGGCGATAACAAATGTATTACCTAAATTTTATTTAGCATTTTAAATATGGCTTAAACCAGATAAAATTTAGGAAAGAATAGAACCTGGAAAATAAATTTCTTAGGAGATAATTGGATATTTCAGATAGTATGAAAACTATAAACTTATAAATGCTGTATTTTAAGGTAAGGATAATTTATTTATCAAGGATAATGGGCAAATAAACAAATTTCAGTAAATTTTTGTATACCAACTACATTGGTTTCATTTATAGATTTCAAGGATGTTAGTCTCCAAATATTCAGAGCTTAATGGAGAGGGAAAAAGAGATAAATAATGAAAAGTGAAACCTTTCTCCTGAATCCAAAAATAGTAAAAACTGCTTATCATATTAAAAAGTATTACTATTTTTATTCTAGAATTTTCCCAAAATTAACAGAGTTTCGTCCTTATTAGTAATTTTAGCATTAACAATTTGAATACTTTAATGATAGACAATAGCAATATATTACATATAAATTAGGTAATATGAAAATAATATTTAGGTGGAATTTTTGAATTAACTAATGTTAATTAAAACTATTTGATTAAATTTATTGTCCTTCCAAATATGTACTGCACTCTATAGATTATTGGAACAAACGAATAATTGTGCAAATAGATGTTAAGCACACTCCATTGGATGCTTGGATTAGAATGATAAACTAAGATGATGTAATATTAAAAATAATATTAAAATTATCAATTAATATGATAAATGATTTAGATGTTAGCATATGTCCGCTCTAACCTTATGAATTTTCTTCCACCTTCCCAAACATTTGTTCTGACAAGTAATTAGAGTAGGAGAATTCGTTTAAAAACCACAGAATTAGTTCTTAGTGTCTCCATTTAAAAAAGTACTATTTATAGATATTATGTTAGAAAAATCAAGCGTAAACCCTCAAGGCCATCACTGCTGAGAATAGATGAGAGCGTAAGGAATGTTAAACTTTATAATATCGTAACAAGTTAAACAAACCTAGACAATTAGGAAAATATTTAAAAAATACATCACTAATGATACCTAGTATTGTAACTAAAATGATTCTATAATATATTATATATTAACTTATTCACTAATATATTATCTCTACAAATATTGTAACAAAATCTGATATATTGCAGTTTGCTAATCATAAAAATGTAAGATATTCACATAATATAAAAAGGAATTAACAAAATCTAAACCAATAAACAAATAAAATCATATCTCAACAAATTTAATAATGTCTTTATACCTCAATTCAATATCTCTATATAATTCTTGATCAAAATCAATGGGATACACTTTTCTAATCCTTTAACTATCCAGAGAAGGATCTAGAATGATTTAATTTACATCTTTTAATTTTTAATTAAAGGATGCTTTTCCTGATTTACTATTATCAGATGCTCTGAAGTTTGTCAATTTGTTAGCAATAAAGTTTCTATTATATAAAAGAGGATTATTCAGTAATTGATTTTACTAAATGCAATCAATTTGTTTAGGAAAAACAAATTATAACCCTTCATTAGGATAAATAAATCTATTAATTATCCAAAATAGTGTTAGAGTTGCTTATGTATAAGGGAGTAGAGTGAAAAACTTATTTCTTGCCCAATATTTTGGTTTTGGAAATAATTTCAATGATCCAAATAATAAAGCTGATTGTAATACTGATAAATAGAGAATCCCTCTATTAATAAATTAAATGATGTAAAGCTTCTGAAATATATTATAAGGTACACCAGCTTACTTGAAGTAATAAGGATTATAAAGAAGGATGTCCAATAAACACTAATTTATATTAGATAACATTTTTATTTCAAAGAAAATAATCAGGAACTCTTCTTGTTGTATGGGGTTCATTTTCCCTTGGGGCTGGTTCAAATTGCGTTCTAGATTAGGTAGAAGGCATTACTGATTCATTCTTAATTATTCATCAACTTCAACAATGCATGCTTAATTTCCACAACGATAACAATAATTGGGTGCAGAGAAGATGGTAATAGTTTTTTAGTTATGTACTTTCTAAATTCCTTCCATGACCAATTAATGGGCTCTGGCAATTTATTTGAGCTTATTTGAATGTAAAAACTTTTCTGTAATATCGCAACCCCATGTCCAACCTGCTCCTCTTGGAGATATTCCCCAACCTGTTTAGAATCAATAATACCATTTTTTGTCTCTTCTGGATCACTCCATAATAAATCACACATCAATCCTTCATGGGGAATATCTTAAACACGATTGAGTTATTTTATTTAATCTACTGATTCCATTGCAGGTGACAACCCTCCATGTGCACAAAAAATCTACATTAAAGATTCGAGTACTTATTATTCAACGATTGCAGATAGTGGCAAATAACCAAAAACCTCCGTAAATTGCTTCCATACAATCTCATTTCCATACTTACGAAAGCATTCATCATAAAATCCATATATTTTATTGATTTCTCTATTTTCATGATTTCCTGAGATATAAAAGTAGTTACCTCTCAATAATACAATTCTATCCTTATATCTAACTTTAAGGGAGAGCATAAGAGAGAAGGTCTCGACTGACTATGATCCTCTATCGACATAATCTCCAAGAAATAAGTAATTAGTGTCCTAATATTGCTTAATCATAATACTGGCAAGTTTCCTCCAATTTAGAATAGCTCAATTAAATCATGAAATTGTCCATGAATATCACCACAAATTGTAAGGGGAGCTCTAACTGAAATAATGTTTGGCTCATCAGATAAAATTTCTTTTGCCTATAATAATATTGCTTCTTAAAACTTTGATGCATAGACTCTTCACTTCTGATTCTGATAGGATTTACCCTTGCTTTAATTTTGCTATTTATCTATCAATATTTCCAATATCATTGCTACTTAATTTATTAAGTGATGCCATTTAATATAATTATTTGAACAGATAATTAAATAAGATATATATATATCATAAATATTAATAATAAATACAATGGGAGGTGCTAAAGTTGATACCAAGGATCCTGTACGAGGCATTATATCTGGTATTCTTTGATAATAACTAAAGGTGGTATCACTGGAGGAATTGAAATTTGCATTACATATCCAACTGAGTACATCAAAACTATGATGCAACTCTACAAGGAGAACTCACAAAAAGGAGTTAAATATTGCATAAGAAATACATATGAAAATTTTGGATTGAAAGGATTTTATAGAGGTCTAACTCCATTAGTCACATTTTCTATTCCTAAAGTCGCCTGTCGTTTTGGTTCAAATGAATGGCTCAAGAATCATGTTTTCACTGACAGAAAGAGCAGAGTTTAAACCTTTTTTGCAGGACTTGGTGCAGGTGTGTTTGAAGCAATAGTTGTTGTTACTCCTACAGAAACTCTTAAAGTATTTTTAGATCATGATTAAAGGTAAAATTGATTCATGATAAATTATCATTGCATCCAAAATACAAAGGCATGATTGACGGTATTCCATCAATTATTCGTTAAATGGGTTGGTCTGGAATTTATAAGGGACTTGTCCCAACTATCTTGAAATAAGGTAGTAATCAAGGAATTAGATTTGTTGTTTTTGAGGATACAAAGAAATTCATTCAAGTATAGAATATATGAATTTTAGAAAACCTTCACTTTCCTCCCAGAGCCAGTATCTTTACTGATTTCTGGTGGTGTGGCTGGTGCTGCTTCAGTCATGTGTAATACACCAGTGGATGTTATTAAAACATAAATGTAAGGACTCAAATCCCATGAATATAATGGATTTGTTGATTGTTGTGCTTAAACATTCAAACATGAAGGAATTAGAGGATTTTATAAGGGTAACATTTTTATTAAACTTAGGTACTGTACCAAGACTTGGAAGAGTGGTGTTGGATGTTGCTATCACATTTACCCTCTATGATTATATTGGCAGAGCTTTAAATTTAGTTTGGCCTCCTAAACATTGATAGTTCATATAAATAAACGTATATTATGTTCATTTTTTAATTCTTAATAATATTAATTGGTAAATTTATGACAGAAAAAACTATCGACCATTATTCATTTAGTACGAAAGAAGTTTTAGGGTCTGGGGCATTTGGAACTGTTTTCAAAGCCATTGATATTAAGTCTAAGAAGGTTGTTGCATTGAAGATGATTTCTAAAGATAAAGTGTTAAGTTAGGTGCAAGCGAAGGATGGATTAATGAATGAGATTAAAATAATGAAGAGATTGACAAATCCAAATATCGTCCAATTATTGGATGTTTTGGAAACAATGAATAATTATTACTTAATATAGGAGGTGTGTGAAGGGGGAGACTTAGCAAAGTAAATTACCATAACATTAGATTTGTGAAGAAAAATGGATTTGTGAATGAAAAAATGGCAGTAAAAATTATGACGGATATTTTAAAAGGCTTTTTAGAGTTGATCAGATTTGGGATCATACATCGTGATTTGAAACCAGCAAATATTTTAATATAGTAAAATACTTTTAAATTAGCTGGTATGTTACGTATTTCTAATAGATTTCGGATTTGCAAAAATTGTTGACAACTTCGCTCATTAACTTTTTTTTTCTTAAGTGGGAACACCTCTATACATGAGTCCTTAGATCTTACAAAACAAAAAATATTCAACTAAATGCGATATATGGTCATTTGGATTTATATTCTATGAAATACTTTATGGAAGAAGTATAATTATTTATAATTTAGCCCCTTGGGTTGCATCTGCTATTCCATAGTTGGTTAAAAATATCAACACTTAACCATTGAAATTTGATGATTCAATAAACAAAATATCAAGTAATGTGAAGGATATAATATCAAAATGTTTAGTTGTAGAAGAGAGTAATTAATTAATAAAATAATAGGCGAAAGAATAAGTTGGTATGATTTATTTGCACATCCAGTTTTTCAATTGTAGTTTTAATAAACCCCATCATTGCAATAATTGTGTGAAGTATCAGTGTTAAAGATTTTAGAAAAAAGAACTTTACATTTCTAATAGATTAAGGGAATTGATTGCAGCAAACTAAATTAGTGTTGAAGAAATATTTGAAGAATTAGAAATCACTGAACAAGGAATACTTGAAATTGATCGTTTGAGGGAACTTTTTTTAGCTATTGATAAAGATATGGAGGATTATGAAATTAATTACTTATTTGATTGTATTGACACAGATAAGAATGGAGAAATCAGCTATGAGGAATTCAATAATTGGATGATTAAGAATTAGGTAAAGTAAGTCATAATTAGATTATTCCTGATTCTATATTTCGAAAAGCTGCACCAACTATATATGCCAGTCCTAAAATCTAGTAACAATAATACCATTAGCAAACAAATTTAATTAGTAGTATGGTTGAAGCAATTTAGGAAGATAATCTTAATTTAGTTGAATTATTCTACAAATTTAATCGAAATTAGAATGGAATCATGAATTATGAAGAATTTACTGAATTAATGCTGTAAAAATATAATTATTGTTTTTAGAAATTATGATGAATTTTTAACAGAAGATGAAATTAAGTCTACTTTCAATACATTTGATTTAGAAAAAAAAAATAGAATTACTCTTCAATAATTTAAATATGTATTAGAATCAGAGGACAATTGATCACAGAAATCTGAAAAAATCTCAATCTTTATATATTAATTTATTCATTTAGTCTAGTTCATGATCTGTAAAAATGCTTCACTCACACGACCAAATTTTTCAAGTCCATATTTTCTTTTTATTGCTGTTAGATTATTATTATTTAATAACTAAATTATTGGCAAATAATCTTAAAGGCATTATTTTAATTCATCTTAAGTATCCACGAAATGTAATGAAGTTGGTAATACTTGTGGAGATTTCAACATATTTATTGCTAATAATATAGCAGTAGTAGCTTAAAGAGATGAAGGATATCTGGGATAAGGGAAATAATTTACTTTAAATATCGAATATCTAATAGTCCTAATTCAAGTATCATTTTGGCAACGAATGACACTTTATCACAGAGATTGGCTCCTGAAATTTGTCTTTCTAAAAACCTTAACGGGGAAGTTGACGTTAAATTAAACTGCACTGATTGTAATATTTTACTTTCCATTTCTAAGTTAATTGAATATATCAATAAATAAAAAACCTAAAATTTCCTCCTTGGCATATGCATGATCACATACATAAACGAAATCTTTTAATTCTGGTGCATAGATTTCTTCATATTTACTAGCAATAAACATTGCTGCAACACCAACTAATTGTAAGTTGGAGCGAACTACATTATTTTTACTCAAATATCTGTCAATTAAATTTATGCTCATGAATAAAGTTTCATGAACTAATTTGAATTTTAAATGAACATCAATTAACCAATCGATTAAAACTGCTCTCATTTATACATTTATATCCTACTGATGATGCATGTAGTAAGGTTGTTAGCACATAAATTTAAACTAGAATATAATATTCAAATACCTAATTTTGTTTTAAGTATTCGAATATTTCAATAACATAATGGCTAACTTATTCTGGGGGAGTACTTTGGATTTCTTCATCAATTTTAGCTTAAAGTTTAGAATGAGTAATACTTTTACATCTAAAATGTTCTAATTTAACTGATTATGATTTCGATCTAGTCATAGTCATTGTCTAAATAATAACAAATATTTACTTTAAATGGTTAAATTTCTGGATTATGTCTAGTGGAAACATTACTAATTTCTTTTCCAAATTATCGATTCTAATTTGACACATATTATGCAAATGACATTCTTTATTAATTAGTGTTTTCATTTCCTTAACTAGCAATCCCTTTTAAGCTTATGGACATTTATTATAATTTGAAATTGAATTTTAATATATAAAAACTGTTATTTAATTTTATTACTATACTCATAACCACCATATAAGAGATTAGAGTATTAATAATTTTGAGATGTTAATTGTGAATAATAAATATATAAAAAATGAACGATGTTAAAGTAATTACATAAAATGATTTCTCTGAATAGTTAAAGGATTTCTATGAAGCCACTCTAGATATTGTGAATTAAATTCAATAGGGAGTGAGAGTAAAGAAAGTATGATAAATTGATTATCATAAGGATATTACAGAATAAGCAAATTAATTGAAAGAATAATTGAAGCCACTCCTTTAATAGATAGCTACAAATGGAGAGATTTAAAAATATGTTTGGCTACATTTGAGATCTCTAATAGTAATTACAACAAGAGATATGTTATTGAATATGCAGAAATCATACCCATACGAAAAAACTGCATCTTCAGAAGGGTTCGAAGATGAATTAGATATTGTTTTACAGTTCCTTTGTGTTTTCGAATAGAAGTATTTTGTTTATTACAATTTAGACCTCCATTTACATTGCAAAGAATATGTGAACTATTAATTGACCCAGAGAAACACTACAAGTCTTCGAAAAAGATCTTATTTGCGATGGAAAAACTAGTAAATGTAAGTGCATGAAATAATTATATTATTTATGAAATAAAAACCATTGTATTGGAAATCGACTCATTTTGCTGCCTCTGTTTAATATTTAAATTTCATAGCAGAATGCATTATATTCCCATTGGCATTAGTGTTATACATAAGTCATTATCAAATGAATCGAAATCTATATGATGATTGGGAATACAATCCAATAAACAATATTATAAGTGTTAATGATACGTAATGTCCAGAAAACTATGAGCTACTATTTAATTATGATTATCCTGAGATTGGTGGTGGTAATCAGTAATATTAATTGAGGTTGTGATTGTGGTATATCTGAGGAGGATGAAAATGGATTGTATGATTATTCAAAATTACATCTTGAACATTGTTTGTCATCTTAGTTAGATGAAGGATGTGATGAAGTGGCTATTATACCAGAAACCTATATGAGTGTTTGGAAAGGAAATTTGATTTGTGGATAAAGATCTCAATATACTTACCGTTAACTATTCTATGAATAAAATTGTACATCAATTTGTAGAGGTGTATGTTTAAAGAATAAAAACGACATTTAAAATTGTGGAGATTATAGCATTTTTATTTCAAATGAGAACATTACTTAATCATACTTTAATTTTACTTTAGGATACTAATAAAATATGTGTTATGAAAATGGAGATGCATCAAATAATACTTATCCTTTTATGGAATAATCATATTCATGTGCAATTAACTCTACATCATATGCTTTTATTGATTCTTAAGAACAATATATGTTCTTTGAAGAAAATGATTACAATTATGAGGAATTAGCTGGAATAGATTTATATACAGATCCTCCTTAAGTGAGTTTATTTGGTCAAAAGTTTACAGAATATAATTGTAGCTTAACTTAGATTGATGTTGGAGATTTCAGAGATAATTACATATAACTTGTGTTTTTAGTTGCATTAATTATGGCTGGTATATTGTAGAATTATTTAAGGTTGTTTAATTGGCTTTGGAGCAATATTTCATTCAGCAATTATTTAAAATTTGACAAGAAAAGGAATATTTAAACATAAAATATATAAAGTTACATGGAAATTTTATTGCCCAACAACATTTTTAATCTTATTACATATGGCTCATTTTGCTATTGTTCTTACTAAATTAACATTTTTAGCCCATTTTAGGTAAATGATGAATACCTATATAACTAATGTAAATTTATTAATAATAATAGAAATGTACTGATTGGTCTAGTATTTTAGATCTTGTTTTTATGAAAGAATTTATTGATAATTCACTATTACCACTATGCATTCCAGAACTTATCCTAACATTCGTAGCTATGCTTTTAGAAGTGTTATAATTATGTTTATTTGATCGAAGACTACCTGAAAAAATACAAACTCCTACTCTTAAGGGCAGAGATAGCCCTGCGAAAACCAATAACTTAATATTGAATTTTGGAATCTCTGAAGACAATGTGGATAAAAATATTTTAGACACAGATAATATTAGAATAAGCAATAAAAATGTATATAATAATAATAATTTTAGGAATAATTAAAACTATATAATGAATGATGATATTTTTGATATTCAGAAATCTTCATGTCTATTTATTGAATGTGCATTTTGGTATAAATATCCATTCGATGACCATTTCATGTCAATATTAAGTTTCTTATCATCTGGATCCTCATTAGGGATTATGTTCTGTTTATAAGTACCAGAAATAGTGTTTCCATTTTTGAATTGCCAAGTTCCCACTTTATTGGGTTTATTGTTTTCGAATTCTCCTTCATAAAAAGTTCCATTTGGTAATACCCATCTACCTTTAACAAATTTATTCTCTTTCCATTCTCCTACTAACTAGAATTTAACATATAATTACTCTCATTCCTGTGTCTGCGTAGACATATGTCCCTTTACCATCCTTCTTCCCAAATGCCCACCAGCCACTATATTAATCTTTATTAGGATAAGCAAATATGCCTTCGCCATGTCTTTTGCCATTTTCCCATTATCCTGAAGTATTAATGTTTAAAGTACCAAAATATTCTCCCTTATCTTTATAAACCAACTTTCCAATTCCATGTTTGCAATTATTAACAAAATCTCCAAGATATTTATCACCATTAGCATAGTAGTATTTACCTTTTCCATTGCGTTTCTATTAATTAATGTGTAACAGTTACTCCATCAACATAATCTCCTTCATAAACTTCATTGTTTGCATATTTGGCTTGTCCCTTTCCTGTGTAATCTCGTGATGACTTGGTCTTCTCATCTCCTTCTGGTTTGAATTTAATGAATTCAAAATTGGTATCATCTGGATTTTCGTCAGCCATTTATTTAATTAATGTCTGAATTCTAAGATGAGTTTCAGGAGGACAAGTAAAAATTGAATGCTCTCAATTTGTTTTGGACATTGGGATTCAATTATAAGATGGTAAATGGTGTACATAACCTTACAAATGATAGTAGAAAGGTAATTCAAATTAATTTGAATAGGAAATTTTTTATGCATCAGCACATACAGGTGTGATATTTGATTATGGAAACAATTAGTAGAGATTATTACAAGGACATGTAATTTGATATTTAATCTAGTGTAATAAAATATCATGTACGGCCTATTGCAGTGAAATGGATATAATTGTAACTGCTGACGCGGGATAAGAGAGTATGTTGGTTATTTGGGATGCTAAGACAGGAGTACCAAGACGAACAATATTTGACCCACATGCAAATGGAGTTTAGGCTGTAGATATAAGTTAGAATGGGCAATATCTTGTTACTCTGTCTAAGGAGGAGCCTGATAAAATATAATCTGTTTCATTTTGGGATTGGTCACAATAAGATCCATGTTTAATTACAACAGTCCTTGATCATCAACTCAAAGATTATTAGTACTATGTGACAATTAATAACAATGTTGAATCGAAAACACCAATAACATTTGAATTTGCTACAACAGGCAAGAAAAGAGTGGTTTTTTGGAGCTGGGAATAGGGGGCTAAGGGATTTGAGTATTATAGTCCAGAAGTGCAAAAAAATAGGGTTTTAACACAAACAGTATTTATACCAGAGTCATCATAAGTTGTTACTGGTACTTTGGATGGGTACATCATTGTATGGGATGTGTCCCTTATATTAGATGAATATGGTTAACCCGATGAAAGGAGAGTAATAAAAATCGTTAATTTGATGAATGTGGCAAATAAATCAGAAACACAATAAAAGAAAGGAAATGCTTAAATATTACTATTGAGGGTACAAGGAGAATATCTGGTTGTTGGTGCTTCCAATGGATCTGTGAGATTTTATGATTTTTAATTCAGAATTAAGGCTTGGTTTGAAGATGTTGTAATAGGTTAAAATGGATAAAATATATAATGTATTGGTTCAATAACCAATCTTTCATTTTCTAATGAAACTGTCATTGAAGAGGAATATGATCCAACATTATAAAATGATAAAGAGAAGGAAAAAGAGGACTCTCCATTTGTAGTTCCAGATTTTATTGTTGTTGATGATAAAGCAAATGTTATTTTACTCAAAGCATCGTAATTCCAAGAAATTGATAAGGAAAAGAAAAAGGGAGTAGTAATAATGTCATCGATTGTTTCACCAATTATTTCAATTTCTGTGCGTCCAAATGTGTCAGTGGTAGCATTTAGTTGTGAAGACAATAAAATTTATGAATGGAATTTCTATGAAAAACATAATAAATTAAAGGAAATAAGAGAAAAGGGGAGTGAATTGCAAATTCAGAGTACATTCATTGAATACAGTCCAGATGGAAATTATTTGGCTGTTTGCTCTAAAAATGGAATAGTTCACATTTATGATTGTAGAGAAGAAAAGTGGCTTAAAAATCTATTGGTTTCTGAAACTGATAAAACAAAACCAAAAATAACATATTTAACATTTTCTGTTGATTCTAAATACTTTGCTACCATTGATGAATCTTATGCAGTAAGTGTTTTTAATTTTGATTTTGATCCTAATAGTTAATAGAAATCGTAAAAGGAATGGATTTTTGCAGGAAAGTATAGAGTACACCATGGACCAATCAAATCAGTTGCATTTGGTGAAACTCTTGATGATAAGAATCAAACTTAATTAAAAATATTTACTATTGGAGAAGACATGAAATTAGCAGTCTATGATGTATTGGATCCATCATAAGATCCATATAATAGAGTTAAATTAAGGAGTGTTGTATCAATTGAATAAGAATGCTCGCCATCAGCATGTATTTGGTATCCAATTAATCTTCAAAGAGAAGATGTTTTACTGACTGCTAATAGTGAATTTAAATTAAAATTATGGACAGTTTTGAAGGATTTAAGAATCATTTGTAAGAAGACTTGTTTAGGTCCAACTTTTGGTGGCCATATTAAGAGGTTACTACTCCTAAATCCGAGTGACATGAAAAATGAATATTAAGACAAATATTTAGCATACTCTACTGGTGAAAAAGTGGTTGGAATCATCAAATTACCTCTTGATGGAAATCCAAATAAAACTATGGGATTGATTGCTCATCCTGAAAAAATAGTTGATATATCATCAACATCTGATGGCAAGCTATTTTTCACTTCTGGAGGAGATGATTATTCAATTAATATCTGGAGTGTTGATTTTGCGGCTTTGGAGGATAACTTTTCAACATAACAAACAGAATATGAAATATTCTCTAATTTACTTGATGGAGGACCTGAAGGATAGACATTGAGGGACTTAAAAGATTTCTTCTATTACAGTCAAATTAGATCAAAGGATGAACATACTACTAAAGCCAGAAAATTAGATGGATTAGTTCCTTTAACTGCAATAGCTGATATGATGAGATCTATGGGATATTTCCCAACTAACTAGGAAATAGAAAATATGATTAATGAAATCAAATTTTCTAAATATCTAGAAACAGGTGAATAAATATCAGAGCTGGAAATCAATACTTTTTTAAAATTGTATGTTAATCATAAACCAGTGAATGGTGTGACTAAAGGTTAGATGCATGATGCCTTGAGAACTCTGAGTGGAGATCAAGGAGTAATGAATTGGGATCAATTCTTAGACTCTCTAAAAGCAAGAGGAGAGAAATTAGATGAAAAGGAAGTTGAGTGTAAGAATTTCAATTTAATTTTTAGATTATTTGGAATCATTATTGCCACAAAAGAATTATCCATAATAAATACATGCAAACAATCTCTGTGAGGATATATTAGGTTTTGAAGATATGGATGGAACATAAGAATAATAGGAGGAGTAAGAGGAAGTATAAGAAATGGGATCTGAAGATGAATAATAATGAAATATAATTATATGATAATTTCAACTCTTATTGAATATATAAAAGAAAAAGAAAAGAAAAATGCATTACATGTTGCAATAGTTTACATACTAATTGCTTACATATTTCATTCATTTTAGATTACATTTTATTAAGGTGGTCATTTCACTATTGTCCCACAGAGTTTATTTATAAGATCCTTTATATCCTTGATAATAATATTTACTTTTTAGAGGAACGCTAACTATTATCCAAGAAATTAAACAAAGCATTTAATTAAATCTTAGACTGTCAATGCAACAGGATCATTATTTTATTTTTATGGGCTTAATTTTATATCCTTATCTCAATGTGCTATTTTATTTGCCACTAATTCAATCTGGAGTCAATTGATGGTTAGTTTTATGAATAAAGAAAGAATAACTCGATCAAGATTTATTAATTCTATAATATGTATTATTGGGATTGCTTTAATAGTTAATCCAAAATTATAAACATAAGATTAAATAATGAATTTAATTGGTTGTATATGTATTCTAATATGCAGTATATTATAATCTTATGGATTTATAATAATGAAAAAGGTTGGTAAGGATGTACCATCATACATTACAACATTTTATTTACATATTATGATAATTTTTACTTCAAGTCTTCAATAATAATTTATAGGTGAGTTCGAATATTTTGATGGGTATTTTTTTTATATTATGGGATTTACAATATTCACTTTGTTTGCTCATCTATTATAATTTAGAGCATAAACAATGGTTACTTATGACAAATTATGTAATTATACCTATTCTTAAATGATTTATATAATTATTATAGATTACACATTATTTGGAAAAATATTACCTATTAATGGATTCATTGGTGGAGCCTGCATTCTTTTTGGAGTGTTTAAACAATTATCAGAAGATAAATAGCTTAAAGGTTGAAGACAAAAGGGTTGTTTTGATAATGAATAATATATTTTATTTTCAACTGATTTTTTAACAATTGTTAATCTACTAAATTTTGAGTATTCTTTTTGTTAAAAGTTGGTAACTATAATACCTTGAAAATCAGAATTTAAGAACTATAAAATTTTTTTAACTTCATATAAAAATTTAAAAGTATTTTTGGCCAAACACTTACTGAAATTTGTGTATATCTGTTTGATGTATTAATATTGAGTGATGCACATCAAAAGCTGACTATTATAACTATTAATGGTATTGCAAATGTTGTCTTCGATAAAATAACCTCTAAATTCTTGGTTACATTTAGAAGTTTTTAAATGTTTAAGTGGGAGAACTCTTACATTTGCACCATAAAGAACCCATAAAACAATCTTGTAGACATATATACTAATTAATTAATCCATCATTTCAGCATTTAATACGGAATGCTTATATAAAGAATACCACATAAATAAAATTTAAATGCTTAATGTGATTATTTTCTGCATGTAGTCAACATTGACTATCACTGCATTTGTGGAAGTAGCAACCTCATTCACAGAAACAGACTATTAGTTTACAAGCACAGAAGGTAATGAAAACTAGTTAAAATAGGATGGACTATAATTAATCCCCAAACTAAAACTTTCTCTAACTGTGGTGGCACATAGTTGATAGGAGGCTACGAAGGATTTCGGACATCAAGCTCATTGATTAAACTATTCACACTGCCACCTCATTACATAATAAAAATTGCTTTTACCCTTTATGTGTAAAATTATGCTCTATCATAGTATCGACAACTTAGCTTCACATTACGGTTATCTATTTATTGATTCTCAAGAGAAGGTTATCAACCTACCAGTCGGAGGCTATTCTATGTGTGGTGGTGATGACCCTGACAACTATGTATATCGAATATTTTACTCTTATCACTCTTCTCCAACGGCTACCATTATGTTTTAAACTGAAGTAGTCAGTTAGGTACTATTTTGAAGTTATTTAGGTTTATTGGGGGATCAGAGGATTCAGTTTAAGTTTAGAGTTATGTCCAAAGGGTTGCTTATTGTGCCATAGTACATCATAAAGTTTTGAATGCACAGCTTGGATATTAGTCTATTCAGGGTGGAGTAGCTATATTTTAGCAGGCATCAATGATGAAGGCTGGCTATTGAGTTCTGTTGGTGCTCCCACTGCTTGCGCCGACATTCCAATCCAAGGAGGATATTAAAGTATGACTAGGGGATCTGATATGACGAAGAAAATTAAATTGCCTCCACACAATAAAATGACGATTCTCTTCAAGTTTTTCAGAATTGACTTATGGCAAGCAGGAGAACAACTCATTATGTTGGTAGATTAAATTTAAGTTCTTTCATCCTCTAATTTGAATACTTACAAATAAAATCTATGTGGAGGCATTGATAAAGACATGATTGAAACCATCAAAATAGAAATAGACCACTCAAGTCCCACTGCTACTATTTTTCTTACTAATAGCCTTTCTCAAAATACGGATAGATTTTTTGGAATAAGGGACTTTTAAATCTATGTTTGTAAATATATTATAATAATATTAGAAAAACAAGGTAATTCATGTGGCGATGGAATCTTAGATAAATATGAATAATGTGAAGATGATAATAATGTACCATTTGATGGATGTTATAATTGTCAATATTCATGTTGTGAAGGTTGTTCAAATTGTGTGAGAGGAATATGTTATTTTTGTAGAGATGGATGGATTTATGATAGTTCAAGTTGCTATTAAGAAATAAAGAATGAAATTAATATTTTTAAAGCAGATAGTACATCTAATTAATTAGTTAATATAAATTGTAATGAAATGTTTATGAATGAATGTATCAAATGTTAAAAGGGATGGTAACTTTCAGAAAGTGGTGTCTGTATACCTATTTGTGGAGATGGTATTATTGTTGGTAATGAATAATGTGAAATTAATTAAAGAAGTTGTAATAACAACTGTGAGTTAAAATGTTAGACATCATGTAAAAATTGTAGATTTGGAAAATGTATTGAATGTTAAATTGGTTATGAAAGTATAAATGGGTAATGCTAACCAATATGCAATGATTAATTTTAATAAATAGAAGAATAATGTGAAGATAATAATGATATTAGATTTGATGGATGTTATAATTGTAAGAATTAGTGTTAAGATTCATGTTTAAATTGTTAATAAGGATAATGTATGATGTGTTAATAAGGATGGATTTTAAATAATGGAAAATGTGAATAGCATTGTGGTGATTAACTAATAGCAATAGGATTAGAAGAATGTGATGATGGTAGTACCTTACATGGTTGTTAAAATTGTAAATTATAATGTATTGATAATTGTAATGTTTGTTTTTAAGGAGTCTGTTATTAATGCATAGAACCATATGCATTATCAAATTAAAAATGTTAAATTTTATGTGGTGATGGTATAATATCTAAAGGATATGAATAATGTGATGATGGTAATGATATACCATATGATGGATGTTATAATTGTGAATATTAATGTAATTTAAATTGTTAAAATTGTAATGATGGTAAATGTATGGATATATGTGAATATGGATATTATTTAATTAATGAATAATGTGAATCAATATGTGGTGATGGGATAATTGCAAATAATGAATAATGTGATGATTAAAATGATTATCCACTTGATGGATGTTATAAGTGTTAATATTAATGTGATAAAAATTGCAAAATTTGTGATTCAGGAATATGCCAATAATGTATCGAAGGTTATGAATTATTAAATGGATAATGTTAATCGGAATGTGGTGATGGAATTATAGCATTAAATAATGAAGAATGTGATGATTTTAATAATTAAAATTTAGATGGATGTAATTCATAGTGTTCAATTGAAATAAATTGGATATGTTCGATTTCTGAAGATTCATTTAGTCAATGTTCTTATAACTAACCTCCTTAAATGTTATTAACATTTATAAAATAAGAATTTGCTTTTTAATATGTTTAATTATCATTTTCATAATAAATAAGGGCAGAAGTGGATGATTATGTTTTAAATGCTACGATGTAAAATTTAGAATCTTATATTATTAATATTATAGAGATTAAACCAATAAATTAAACATTGAATTATGCTGAATATATGATTTAAATTGAATTTACATAATAAATTGATTACAAACCACTT
>JMSD01000057.1:73460-102657 GCA_000715435.1 Paramecium caudatum
ATCTTAAATTTTCTATAAATTGATAATATAAGTAATAAATTAGTGACCTAGCCATTTATTGAAGCAAAATACAAATTTAGAGAATATGAAATAAATGTTGATATACTTTAAAACATATAAGCATAATTGCTTATGATAATTTCAAGTCTAATTTTAAGAATCACTTTATATTGCATTATTAAATAGATGCTAAAAATTAGAATTCCAATAAAAGAAAAAAGAAAATTTAAAATATATTCCTAAATTACAATATCCTTGATGACTTTTTATAAATCTATAATTACATAAGGATTTAAATTTATGGTCTATGCTAATAGTTTTGATTTATTATTTGCTTCAACTTTGTAATTAACAAATTATACAGATATTTATAGAGCAAGTACTTCAATTAGCATAATTTTATTAATCTTCTTTGTAGTATATACAGAAAAAGAAAAGAGAGCAAAGATAATTATAATGAAAAAGGCTTTGTTTATATTTGTGCTGGTTTTATTTTAGTCAAGTTCAATAATCTAAATTGTCCTTTTAGCTATTATATATACATTTTACATATCTACTTTATTGAAACAAAAAGTCCTATTCTCATTAGATAATTTGAAATCGATTATTCCTGAGTTTTCAATCTTTATATTTTTAGTCTTTGAAGGTTGTCATAGGGAAGAATTTTCAGAAATTTTCAAATACAAAATAAGAGTTATATTAGCTTGGGTGTAAATTGGAGTGTTATCTTTTGCACTTTTATAAGCTTTTCTAATATTAGGATATTAATAAATGAAAAAAATGAAGAATAAATTTTTTAAATATTTAAATGAGCATCATACAGAGACTAGAGAAAGAGCCTAAATGCCTTTGGAAATGATTAAAAATTGATTTATTTATAAGATAGATTATTATAAATGTTAATGAATCTTCAAATCTGTTTCAATTGCTTGATTTCAAATGATTTTGGCTGGATTAATGTATAGAGCTATAATTATTTGACACATTTTGATAAATATGATTAAGATTTTCATTTATTTTGTTTTACTCTAACATTTGAGTTACCAATAAATTAGTATATATTATATTATTATATAAATGGATCGATAAGGTTAGAATAAGTAATTGTTGCATTACGGTTGCTTAATCTATTTAACTTACAAAGAGGACAATGGAGAGGAGTATATCCATATTTTGAATTAGGTTCTTGGTGACAGCTGATGGGTATACAAAAAGCAAAATTCTTTTAAAAAAGAAAGATGATTATCTGAAAACTCCTCAATTTCATCTTGTTTATTCAAGATATATCCAACATTCTACAATAATGAATACCAGAAGGCTTTGAAAGTAAAGGAGGAAAAGGGAAAGATAAAGAAATTTTCAATTATTGAGATGAGAAGTGAGATTTAAAATTAATTATAGATGCACAACTTGAAATCCCTAAAAACATAAAGGCTATGGAAGATGAAACCACTTTAAATCATGAACAATATGAAAAGTTCAAAGGATCTCCTGTTGTGTTTAGTTAAACTATTTAATTGTTGCACATCAATTCTAATAAGTATTTGTTCTATGATTCTAATCATGTATCTGAAATTGAGAGCAATAACCTTAAATTAAGTTTAATTGATGAGCACTCTGATGAGACATGTTATCGAATTACTCCTTGTTATACTTTCCAGTAAGAAGGATCAGGGAACATCTATGATTAAGATATAGTGAATATAGTTTCTACAGTAGATCAAACAAAGAAGATTGGTGGTGAACCATATTTACATGCATCTAAACCAAAAACAAGTATTTCCTATATCCAATTTAGTGGACTCAAAATCAGGAAAAGAGAAGAGGGAGGTTAATATTTCAACTGAAAAGAAAACACCATGGAAAGTAAATATCTTTGCAGAATATTTGGATGAACGTGAAGGATTCTTAAGTATTTAAGATACAATATGGATTAATTATTCTGAAGAAGATGTATGATTTTTTTAAAATTTAGTTAAATCTTATTGCTATAAGAGATCAAGTTAAAGAGTAGGCATCAAATAATAAGATGGAATTATAGATATATTTCGAATCTTGTACTCAGAGTGCCAATTATACCAAATTTGTGGGAAATTCTAATGGACTCTTCACGATAGAAAGTGAATCTACCTATTAAGGTGGATTGGTGAAATGGGATACACCAATGATAACTTCAGCCTATCGATTAAGACATCTAACAACAAAATAATATCTTATGGTGAAAGCAGAAAGGAAGGAGGGAGAGGAAAAAATTTAATATAATTTAATGAGTGTAGGGGATATAGCAAAAGCATCACTTTTTCATTTTGAATTGATCTATTCAACATTGACTACTTATAATAGAGAGAAGGCCCAATAATACTTATAAAAGGATAGTTATTTTAGAGCATCGACTTATGTTATTTCTCCAATTTCTAAGGATCCTGTTTAAGTATGGTTAAGAACAGAAAAAATTGAAATTAAAGATGAAAGTTAAGATAATTAGAAAAGGGAATCAAAAATTCCAGCATTTAATGAAGCTAAGAAAGAAGAATATGTATTTAAGATAGCAAAAGCCAATTTCAATGAGGTTCGTATGACAAATTTTCTACTTGCTTGCTTAAAAACAATTAAAGGGGCCTAACAATATATGGATGTATCTTTCTTATCAGCCGATATGAAGGAGGAGAAGTTTTCTAAACAATATAAAGGATTCTTATCTCACATGTCAAGATTAGAAAGATGTTTATAAGAATTATAATTGTTTTGTCACAACAAATTAATTGCATATTTATACATAGATTAAGAATTTGGACAAATAAATCACTTTATTTAAAATGTATTAAGAGAGTAGTAATTTATTGAATTATTGGTAAAGATACTTTGTATATCTTTTCCTGATGTAAATACTTTGGATACTTTAAAGTAAATTGAATAATCAGAATAAGTAGATCAATCAAGGAGGAGAAGATTAGAAGATAATAGTAAAAATAGAGATTCTTAAATCAAGAAAGAATATTTCAATAGAAAGAAAAAAGTTTGTTCACTAATTTATCAATTACTTGATTGTATATGTTAATAGAATATTACCAATTAAGAATAGGCTTCACGATATATTCCTATTTTTGCTTAATAAAGTGTTTATATAGATGATGCTTTGAAATGCATTATTCAAATAATTAGGGATTATGAGGATCTTTTATTAAGGATTCATTAATAAGTGAATTAAGAAGATGAAGTTTAAGCTTCATTTTAATAATTTTAGTAAGAATAAGAAATAGTTATGGGTAATAATTCAAGTGCTTTCAATTAAGTGTTAACTGTAGATGATTATAGATAACTTTATGATTAGATTGCCAAAAAAATCCTTGAGGATGCACATTTTGTCTTGAAATCAAAATGGGATTTACTATAATTCTATACAAATCTATTGAAGTAAAAATCAACACCCACTAAAAAGAAGAGAGATATTATTTCTTTTTTACAATTTGCATCGACTCATAGAGGAAAAGGATTGAATGTAAATTAGGAAGGTATCTACAAATGTTTGATTGATAATTATGATAAATATAAGGTGTTTAATGATGAAGTACTTATTAAATTTGAAGCATAATAAAGTACCATAAAAGTGTATGTGAAAGGAGAAGAAATGATATTTGTGGAGTTTTTTTCAAAATAAAACAAAAAGAAGAAACAAGTTCAAGAGTAAGATGGTGATGAAATAGGAAAATCAAAACAATTAAATAACTTTTTAAAAAAATAAACATTCACAACTCCTTCTTAGGAATTATCTCCTAAATTAATATTATCACTAGTCTCAGAATAGATGGAGTTTTATATATCAATGTGCAATACAAGAAATAATACATGGAAAAGATTTGTGGAATAATTTTTACCATATGATGTATTAATCACAAATTTGAAAGATGAAATAATTGGATATGATATGAGAGCAATAATTTGCAAATTATTAAATAAAGTATATTTGGATTAAGAGCCAAGAAGAGAAATAATATTTCCAGAATTGTGTAAGGTTGTTATTACTGAAGGAGAGAATGCTTAAACTATAGCTTTGGATGAAGAAGAAGGTGTATTAAAAACTGATGAAACTCAATTATAGGCAATTAAAGATAGATTACAGGAATATATAAAGGAGTGTGGATAATAGACAGAAACTATGTCTGGATATTGGGATATCAAATTTGGAGATTTGAAGCAAAGGGAAACATTGGGGATAATATCCAATGAATGTCCAAAAACATACAATAAACTCACTCTTGAAATGATAAGATCTTTAAAGTTATTGATTACTTTCGGAAAATATCGAATACAATTGGGAAATACCCCAGAAGATACGACGAAAGCAAATTAAAGTTTCTTTGCCATGATCAAGTATCTATTCACAATCTTAGAATTTGATCCAAAATATCCAGAATCTAGAAAGATACTTCAATTAAAGAGAGAAGAGGATGCAAAAAAAGGAGTTGGAGCAGGAGGTGGTCAGTAAATGTTTACGAATGCTTTGAGTATGTTAGGGAAGTTTGGAGGATTAATTAATGTGTTTTAGTTGGTAGGTGATAAAGATGGAGGTAAAGAGAAAAAGAAAAAGTAGAAGAGTATTTAATTTGAAAATGGGCCCTTGAATATGGGAGAATCATTCTTAAAGTAGGCTGATGTTTTGAAAAAAATATTAACAAAATTCTTGTAAGAATCATCAGAAGCAGACTAACTTATAAAATTAGAAATATGCGACATATTGGATTAATATCTAGATTAAAAGATGGATTATTGTTTAAATTAATTTAAATAGCGATTCAAGGATTATGTAATCAAATTGAAGCTTTTAACAAACTTGAAAGAAGGAACATACAATCTTGCTGTTGAAGCAGATAGAAAGAAAATAGAGGCAGACTTTTAAGGGGCAATTAAAAATTAAATTTAAGCACTAATTCCTGCTATTTTGAAAACAGGAACAGATGCGGACAAAAGAGGACAACCTAAAAAGGATAACTTTGATCTTGGTTTTGGTAATATTGCAAATATTGCAAACTTAAATATAGGTGGTGTTGAAGCATTAGAAAACTCAAAGGAAATAGATGCAATTGACATTTACACAATATTGGGTTTTGAGATTTTTCCAACACTTATAAATTTGTTTTGTATGAGTCAATCACTTGACATGTAGACAAAAATTTTGAATATTTTAACGAGATTCTACAATTAGAGGGAAGAATTTGCAGAATTAGTATCTAAAGTGTTACTATTATTCGATAGCCAAAATATCAATATTTTTAGTAATTTAAAGAAAAAGATGAGACAATTGGCTAAAAATATCGATGAATCTGAAACATGGATAAAGGATCCATCTCACCCTGATAATGAAACTATATTAGTGCAGACGATTCAATATTTTGAATTCATAAATAATTTACTTTATTTAGATTCCACTCTTCATGGTGATACTGTTCAAGTAACATAATCTGTAGCAATTGATGAATTTAGATAATCTATAATGAGAAATCTTAAAGTTCATGAAATGTGTGTATAATTGATTACGGATTGTATAGGAATAACTGATAAATAATTTGATCAAAGAACAAGAAAACTCATATAAGATTTATTTATTTATTAATTTAAATTATTGAGAAATTTTACTTACAGTAATCCAACTAATCAATTATTATTAAGTGAACATTTAGGTAGGTTGTAAATGAAAATGGAATTAAATTTAGGTTAATTGGACCTTATCAATGAAGTGTTTAGGAATAATAAAAGAATTTGTATTGAAAAACCTGGAACTGTGATAGATAATATTAGGAAGCTAATTAAAACGAATGGAAGATAGGCTCGGTTTTTGGAATTTTTCATATTGATATAGAAAGTGAAAAAAGAATACATTTTATCAAATTAGAAGGCTGTTCTTAATATGCTTTTAGATCCAGCATATAAGAGTAGTATATTTTGGCTAAAAGACAGATAAGCATAAGCTTCTGATAAAGCTTAAGCTTAATCATCAATCAAACATGAATTTGATTTCACACCAGCAAGAAGTGATAATCCATCATACTTGGACGAACCTTACATATATCATAGTACTTTAATTGAAGTGCTCTTTACTTGTGCAATCGGTAAGGAAGGTATGTTGTAAAATGAATCAAGATTGAGGACAATAATTTCATTGAAATATGCACTTGAAATATTGTGTGCTCCAGATGGAATGACTGATGATGATATCCATGTAGTGAATCCTAGATACGATAAATATCAGATCACAATGTTGAAAATACCATTACTTAAGTATATATTTTATACCTACTTGGAAAGTGAAAAAATTGCAGATGAAATATTTAAAAGTATTGGAGATATTTAGGATTATATAAATTCTGAAAAGATAAGAATTGAAAAATTCAGCATTCTTCCACTAAGTGCTCAGTATTAAGAGTATTTTTTTACTTATTTCTTTATGGTGATGAATGGTTTTTTACGTTTATATTAAAAAGAGTTGATTGATCAGAATTTGGTCCATTAAAATTAGGCATAAGTGCATTAAGAGATTGAAGGTCTATTTGTAAGTGTTTAGAAATTGAGGGATGTGATTGAGAATTGTGAGGATTTTAAAAGCCTAAAGTTAACTTAATAGCAAGTCGATTTAAAGTCTTATTTCCTATGTGATAATATAGTTGAAGAGGAGAAGTTATAAAAATAGAAGAAAGAAGAAGAGGAGAAACAAAAAGAATTGGAATAAGAAGAACAAGAAAGGGAAGAAAAACGTAAAGCTAAGAAAAAGGAGAAGACATTCTCTGGTTTAGTTGCATTTGATTTTAATATTTCTAAGCCCAAGAATAAGCCAGAAAACTTTAGAACGGATGAAGCATGGAAATAACTTTGGTAAATATTTATGACAACCTTTTTAAATTCTAAAGAACTTTTGGATGAAATCAAGAAGGAATAGAAAACATTTTCAGAAGCATTTGAAAAGGTTGAAACTATATATTCTAAAGATCCACTAATCTAGGATCACATCAATAAAACAGAAATCTTCAAGAAATTGATTACCTTCCTGAGTAAAGGGCATAATTAAAGAGGGTGTGAATAAACGGTAAAGTAGGTGTTGAGAGCGCTGAGCAATTATATTATTATTTCTGAAGATATTGATTCAACTGAGTAAGATGAAGAGAAGTAGGCTGAGTAAAAGTAACAAGTGAGAGAGGATCGTTAAAATTTCCTGAATAATAACAATGCTATGGCCACAATATTAGTGATTCTATCAGATTACAAAGACATAAATAGATACAATTTATTGTATAATAGTCTTCTGAGTTTTGGAATAGAAATGATGGAAGGAGGTAATAGAGAAGTATAAAAATCAGTGTACAACTTTTTTGTAAATTTTACATCTTCAGAAGTATTCTTTTTGAGATTACATGAAAAATTTGATGACTAAAAGACAGATTTAAAGAAGGAGGATGAAGATGAAGATGACATTAAATATAATTTCTAAGATGAACCAGATGAGACTCAAAATACATTAAGATTTCTATAATTATTAGTGGAGGGTCATTATACGGAATTATAGAATTATATGAGATTCCAATAAATGAATTATCATACATATGATTTATTTACTGATGTAGTGGAGTTGTTAGGAGAATACTTAAATGTTAAGAAAACAAAATATTTCTTTTGTATGATTTAATGTTTTGATACAATTACTGAGTATGTATAGGGTCCATGTTTTGAAAATTAGTAGGCATTATTTTAAGCGAATTTCTTGGATATGGCAACAAATTTATTAGGATTTGATGAAAGAATTGAAGAAATTGAATTAAAATAAAAGAAGAAAACTCAAGATGATTTTGATTCAGGATTAGTAAGGAAGAAATAAGAGGTATTTCCAAGATGGATGTATGCTCGATTAAAATATAAATGTTCAATTACTTTATTATCTTTATTAGAAGGTAGAAAATCAAATGATGTAATTCTCAGATTAGCAAAATCATTGAACTTAGATATGTTGAAACGAAACATAATTGACATTTATGATATGTATAAGAGTATTTACTAGGATCATTACAATTAAGACATATTTTCTCATTTTTCAATTGATCCAGATGAGAATGATAAAACAAGTGAAGGAGTAAAGAAAACAGAGAAGGCAAGTTTCATCATAGAAACAGGATTTAATTTATTTGTTCTTTATTCTACTTTTTTGGAAGTGAGAGATCCAAATGATGGTAGTGCTTAAAAGGATGGAGAAAAAGGAGAAGATCTCATGGAGTAATTTAAAGCCAACATTATTGGTGAAGTAGTATTTTTGGCAATCAATATAGTAAAGGGAGTAAAGGATTTCTTCTTGAGTTTTGCAGAAAAATTAAACTAGGCAGTGATGAGGAGAGATAATGGTGAAATTGATTATGAATTGTGGAAGCAAACCATAATTAATGGTAGACTAAAGCTTTTTAAAGAGAGTATCAAGTTCTTTTCATCGAATTCTGCCCATATTGAAGTTCTAAGAGAAGACAAAATGCTTGAAAAAACATATTTCTATTTGCTACCGTATTGTAAAAGTTTAGATAAACCAACTAAAACATAATTTAATTAGGAAGCAAAAAGAATTTCAGTAAAAGCCAAAGTTACATCTTTATTACAAGAATCACCAGAACTTATCAAAAAAATGAAACTAACTTATTAAATTCAAACTTATCTTAATAAAATAAAAGTGTTAGCATTAATTGTGTCTAAGATATAGTTATATAGAGATATTACTTTTATTATGGCTCTAACAATTAATATTATGATTCTATTTGTATTCCATAAGGAAGTAAAGAAATGTGATCCAACTGTTAATAGTGATGAATATGAAGCATGTTTAGATGATTATGAATATGATGAATAAATTTAAGTTTAGGATTAAGATTTGTAAAAAATAATCTAAACACTTGGAGTTATAGTAATAGTGTTATCAATGTTGATAGTGTTATTCTTTTTAGCTCAAACAGCACCTCTAATCATGAAGAAAGCATGGGTAGGTTGGGAGAATGATAACTTTAATATTATAATGTATGTAAGGAGATTACTAATGACTGTAGTGTATCTGGTGACAGACTTTTATGTACTCTATTATTTGAGTTATGGATTTTGTGCTTTTCTTGGAACACTTTACCATCCATTTTTCTTTGCTTTCCACTTGTTTGATGTACTTGTACGGTATCCTGTGCTATTGAATGTGGTCAAGGCAGTTTGGGAACCAAGAAAATCTATTCTATTTACACTCTTTTTGTTCATAGTACTAATGTATGTATTTTCACTAATTGCTTATTATTGGCTTTATGAAAGTTATCCTGCTAACTTTTGTTACAGTACATTTTAATGTCTATTGACTGCAGTTGATAGATCATTTAAATCAGATGGTGGATTAGGTGGTTTCCTTACGCCTTCTACTGATGTGAAACCAAATGATGATGGATACTTTTTCTTCAGATTCTTTTTTGATAACATCTATTATATTCTGCTCATGATCATTATGATTAATATTGTGTCAGGTATTATTATTGATACATTTGGTACACTTAGAGAGGAGCTAAATGATTATTAGTTAGATTTACTGAACATATGTTTTATTTGTGGTTTTGATAAGGAAACAATAGAAAAATCAAGTAAAAATTAACTTGGATTCACATACCATATTAAATAGGAACACTATATGTGGAATTATTTATTCTATATAGCATATTTAAAGGATAAGGATCCAACAGAGTATAGTGGTATAGAGAGTTATGTCATGGATAAGATTAAAAATGAGGATACTTCATGGTTCCCTACATTTAAGTATCAATATTGTATATTGTAGAGCTTTATGCATGAATGAAGATTAGGAAGGATAAGAATAAGGGTAAATGATGAATGAACTCAAATAAATATAGGATGATTAGGAAAGGTTGCAGGAGTTACTGGACAACATTAACTAGTAATTGGAGAAAATAGAAGAAGATTAAAATTAAGGATCTTGATATAAAATGTTAACGACTATTAATTAATTTTATGATCTAAGCATTGATCAATGATTGCAATCTCTCTTCACTCCACTAACATATTGATCAATTGACTGATCGTATACCTATAGTTAAAAATATTCATCAAATTCGTTAAGATCAAGAACATAAGATTTGTGAGAATTTGCATAAATACAATTTGATGAATGAAATAGGAAAGGTCAATCCTACATTGAAGAGAGAATTGTAATTAATAAGAACTGATCAATTGGCAATCAAGTTTGGTATAGTAATTGTAATAATATAGCATAATTGAAATAAGAATAAGATCATGATTTTGGGATATATGACTATGACTCATATGTCAATTACTTAGACCTTAATTGATTATTTATATTTATGAGGCAAAAATTGCATACAATCTCAGTTACTAACAAATAGAGTATTCTTTCTGAGTCTACAGAAGAACTACGTAACAAAAAACCTGTTAATTATTCATCATATTCTAAACTAAAACTTGATGATCTGATCATTGATAAACCGGTAGAGTTCAGAATCAAAACAACTTCTGATGCAACAATGTCTTTGCTTCTAAAAAGTAGGAGTAAACTCAATTCACCAACCAATATTTCATGGATGTACAATTACAAATCGTAAACTAAATTGAATCGCAAAACTTTGATGAAAGAGTATCTAAAAACTGTCATAGAGGAAAACAAGATTAGACCTACAATTAGAGGATTTAGTTTAGTCAATGGACCATTCTTTTCGCATAAGGATTTTATAAAAGATAAGTATGTGTTTAGAAAAAAAATATTTACCAACCCTCGAGAAAACCTAAAATTAAAATGATATTTTTCGCATATAATTGTACGATTTTCACATAAGCATCTCAATATTTATAAATGACTGAAATTTATCTTGTAAAGTAGAATAAACTCTTTTGGCATAGTAAGATTCTTTCTACCAATCCAGTGACTATCTAAATTCGAACTGGTTCCTTGAACACAAACTGGGAAAAGGCTGATGATGTTTAGATTGAGTTAAAGAAATACATCACACTTGAAGAAGGAGTATAAAGTATTGGACATATGCTTTAATTAAAATTACGCTAAGGATTTAATGAAATTTAACCTTCAGAAATCGTTAAAACTTATGAATAAGTTCAATTTCCTGAAGCTGAATACCTGTATGAATTGGAACTTAAATATAAACAGTTTCAAGAAGATAAAGGATTAATTAATACAAAAGGATTGACTAAAAAAGAATAGATTGTTTAGAAGATTGAGAGAAAATAGAAATTAAGACAACCTGGAGTAGGTTTACCTGATAAATCATGTGCATCTCTCCTAGATGATGCAACATAAGGAAGGTTAGTGTCAGTATGGCCTAAATATAAACCCCGTCCAAACTTGGGTGAGAATCTTGGATTAGGACCTACATTTTCAAAGAGTTAAAGGGTATCATGTTTGCTGGCAAGTAATTGGAATATAGAAATTGATCCGAAAGGATATTATTTAAGTGAAAAATTAGATGGTATGAGGATGATTTGGACTGGTATGGAAATGTTTACAAGAAATGGTTATTCTTTGAATTTTCCAACCTATTTCATTGAAGGATGGCCAACAACCTATTTGGATGGTGAACTATGGATAAGTAGAGGAACATTCAATAAAGTTTTGAGTTCTGTGAGAAAAAGGCAAGCAGATCCTAATGCTTGGAAGGACATAAAGTATATGGTTTTTGATGCTCCATTTCTTTAAGAACCATTTAGTGATAGATATGCCAAAATCAAAAAAGCAATTGAAAAGGTCAAAAATCCCCACTTAGTCTATGTACCCCACAAAATTTGTACAGGATTAGAACACTTATAATAAGAGCTAGTTGAAGTTCAATCGGTTGGAGGGGAAGGTTTAATGTTAAGAGATCCTGATTCATTGTATGAGGGTATTAGATCTAAAACATTGTTAAAAGTGAAATCCTCCATGGATTCTGAGGCCACAATCTTATCTTACGTAGAGGATACACATATGAAAAAAAATAATGTATTAGGAGGATTCATAGTTAGAAATGATGAAGGATTGGAATTCGAAGTTGGACTGGGTTTAAAGATTGGAGTTAAGAAGAATCGGCCAGAAATTGGTAGTAAGATTACTTATAAATATTGTGGAATAAATGAACAAGGTTATCCTCGATACCCAGAATTCCTTAGAGTTGTACCAGAGGATATTTGAATAAAATTTCAGAATTATATTAAATTAATTTCTTCAGTTAGTATGGCATAGTCATACTGTTTTTAATCCACATTATGAGTAACTTTCTCTATTTCTTGCTTTAGATTTTGAATTTCCGAATCAATCTATTGCTTCTCTTGTTGATCCTCTTTAAGTTCTTTGATTTATAAATTTAAGTGAACAATTTTTTGCAAATCTTCCTTTAATTGATTTTTTAACTAAACATTCTCATCAAAAAGGCTTTTGTATGTTTTAATTTTCTGCTTAATTTGAGTTCGGAAATCTTCAGCTTTTGTTTCAATAATAGTTTTCTACTATTGTAGACTAGTATATTGACTCAACAATATTTGATTATCACATTGAATTTTGATTAATTGTTCACTTTAAGTTCTTGACTTTTATAATAACTATTAAACTGTATGTACTATTGTTTCGCAATCCTATTCTACATCCAATAATAATGATAATTATTTGACCATTTGCTTGTAATTTGCTAATAATGATTCATCAAATTGTTTAGCACTTTATCTAGGAGTGATACTGTTATTTTTAAATTCCATTGTAGGTTAAGGTGGATCCATTCGTTGATCTGGACTATTTTAATATTCTTCACTCTCATCCAATACACTATTCTGCATAACCTATTTATAATCCTCTAGAATTTTCTGTTATTTTAAACTAGAAGCACTACTTTTGCTTAAATTACTGCTTGTTGGTTATAGTTACTGTACAGGTTATGGTTGAGGTTATGGAGCCAATCTTTTATGTTAAGGAGAGCGAGATGGCTACCTCTTGCCTGTGGGTTATGGACTACCATATCGTTTCTTATTGATCATAGGTTCAGATTTATTGACAATTAGGTTATTTTGTTTTTATGATATGCGTATTTCTTATGAACATCTTAAGACTATATTAAGTATGTTGCCATGTTCTAATTCTATTTTATATGAATTTTCTTTTCCTTGAATCTCTCCAACAATGAATTTTGAACTTCCTAGTAATTTTACATATCCTTATTCATCTGGAGTGTCAATAAAGAATTAAATCTATATTTAGATTATGAATTACAAATTTAGTATTCTGTACATCAAAAGTATACTACATTGGCATATTGAATTTGATTATTTTTTGTGTTCCTTATAATTGAACTTTCAATACTTCTCTTTTGTCACCTAGTATATTGTAATGGAATACCACACTTAATTCCAATGTGTAATTAACAAGTACCAAGAGGGACTTTAAGAGAGAGCTAAGAGATCGATATTTCAATCATATTAACTGTTAGTTATATATATAAATCAGTAGAACATTGGTTTCTGATACTCTAGATCTACAGCTTTTCTGGATTTATTATACTTACCATAATATTCCATGCATGTAAATGTGAATCTAGGTTATTTATTACAGTACCTTATATAATTACCAAACTTGGCTGTACGAAGATATTCTTTCTTGATGCCGGTCTTGACAAGATCATCTGCATAAACGAAGATATCTGAGCCATCAGAGTCCATAACTATAAATCCATAATTTTTATTCTCATCAAAGAATTTAAGATATCCTGTTGACTTTTTACTACCTTCTTCGAGTGAGAGTTCCTTAAGTAATTAAGTAACATTCACTGAATCTTGTACAAAGCGATTGCACTCTTGGATAATTTAATCTCCTTCTTTATTGCATTCTTCAATCAATTGTTATTTGTACTAATTACATTACACAATACTTAATTACGAGGGTATGAAGAACTTTTATTCATACGTGGTACCTTAATTGTATCATTGAAGGTGTTCAAATCAACATCGCTGCAATTGGTGGAAAAGTCATCACATTCAAAATCAATTAGCTTGACAGGAAACATTAATAGACAATTAATAAAATAATTTATGAATAATTTTATTTTGAACAATTCATATCAAATGAGGTTATAAATTATAATAATTAAGACCTCAGCAGTCCATTGCAGAACTTCATGTCATAGACCCGTCCGTCAGACTATCATAATTAATAATACTTTTAGTCTTTACTAATACTTATATTCTAATTTATGCTGCATATTTAATGATGTAATTCGAACTTGTAATACTCATTATATTTTATTGGATAATTGATATTATAGTGATTACTACTCTATCTATCCTTAAAATTAAGTAATACCTATTAGATTTAGATATCGTATAATAGTGGGAAATCTCCTGATTGACACATTTTTGGCTGCCATTTTCAAGACTATTATCCTAATAAACTTTACATATAGTGCTCTAGATATTTAGTATTTCAGTTATATCATTATGGGTTATTATTTCATACGATGCCTGGTCATAAATATTCGAAAAATTATTATAAACGAGCAAATTACCCAGTATTCATTTGTACATCTATGCAATATAGTAGTTGATTCAAGGAATTAAAATACTTATGGTCCTTTAAATGATGTTGATCACTATGAAGTGGAAAGGCACTATTGATTGGAGTTGGTACACAACATTCTGCATTATTTGGGGTTTGTTGGTCATCTGTTTTATAGTTCATTTTGTCTTCTTCCTCTCCATAGGTGAAACACTCATAGATTACATCAGACAAAAAACATCTAAATCTTAATTAGTGGGAGGCGTTTGGTTAGCCACTTATTTGGGGGGATTTAGTGGTATTCCTATGTGGTTCTTTTACACAATTTGTCAAAATTAAGAGAGTGAAAACTACCCAACAAAAGATCAAGCAACACTTTTGTGTATAACTATAATTTGCTACAATTTTGTAGTGTTGATTGCGACTGCAATAGGTAAGCTACACTTAAGGTAATAAGGATGTAATGTAGGTAATTCATTAAAGATATGGGATTTGATGCAGAAGCACCTCCTGTGGAACCTGGTAGTCCAGGGGATAAACCTCCGTATCACTTTTTTAAGGTTTCTCTACCTCAAAAACTTATTTAAATATCCTCTACATATTTTGATTTCACATAGGAGTTGGTCAAGATACCTTAGAAATCATAATAAAATAGCAATAGTAATTCAAGTGTCATAAATCAGAAGGCAAGATTGAAAGCCTTTGAGTTTATGGCCAAGACAGAATAAATCAATTCTCCAGTCGAAAGGGATAACGTTTTAGTTAAGAGCGATGATAAGTGTTAAATTTGCTTTGAATAGGAATCTTCCATAGTTATGCTGCCGTGTTAACATGGTGGGATTTGTGATACGTGTTTGTCAAAGTGTCTAAAGAAATCTCCATACTGTTATTTGTGTAGAAAGGTAAGAATTCGTTACATAGTAGAAAATACAAAGACTATTGCGAATATCAAAAGAAACGACTGGAAAATTTGCTATAAATGACATGGCCATTTGTGAACCTTGAATACTTAAATTAAATAAGGGCGCTTTATTTTTATATTTAAAATTAAATGAGTCTCAAAGAAGTTGTTTCAATTAGGGAAATACTAGAAATCTTGCAGGAGCAGGATAGTGAGAAGAAATTGCGCAAGAGAACCCTTGTAGCATTCATTTTAGATGTCTCAAAGCCAAAAAGAGTGCAAGGCTAGGGAGATTACATGCAAACAATAAAAATAATGGATGATTCCTACAATGGATATTTGACATTGTTTTACTTTTTTAAAACTATTGATGAAGCTGGTCCTTTTGATACTATTGGAGATATTATCTTCCTGAAAAGATACTAGTATTAGCTTCACAATGGTGAGCCTTAGGCCCGTAGAAATAGCTACAAAACATCAAAATTATTGCTCTTTGATGTCTCCACCTTGACTCTTAAATTTAATCCTAATGAGAGTTCTCTATTGGCTGAGGAGGAATTAGATTTAATTAAAAAGACATCTGAAATTAGCAAGTCATTTTTTTAGACTAATAGCTGTATTAATTATAATATTCTAGTGATAAATCATTATTGGTATGGAAGTGCTAATGATTCCTATGATGTGTTGTTGTAGGTATAAGAATATAGAGGGGAATTTGTGATATTGTAGGATCAAAAAAATGAATACTACTAACTTGCTACCTAAAGTTAAATACCAATTGGAACAGTTTTGAAAATTAGAAATATTTAAATGTAAAATCTTAAAATATTGTAGTTCTGAATAGAATCAAGTTTTAGTAACAGATAAGTCGAATATATTACTTTTGCCTTACTTCTGCTTGGATAGTCAATAATTTAATTTAGTTTAATAAACTATTACAAAAGTAAACATTTTATTGGAACAATATGAACAAGTCACAATTGATTCTTGTATAATATTTAAATATTTTAGTAACATAAATAAAGAGAAAATATATAAATTAGGATGCTGTACCAATAATTAAAATTATATAAAGAGAGATTAAGGAAGAATTTGCAGTGATTTAAGGATAAGTACAAAGTGTATATCCTACATCAATAAAAGAAGCTCTAGTATTTTATAATAGATTAAAATCATTTTCTTATTCTTAAGCAATTGAAAATAATTTATCACTTTAAAGTACAGTTTTTATATATGTTAGCATGTTAGCATTGTGTATAAATGTAAATTAATCTAAGGGATGCTTCACTAGATGGAACAAATTATGTATTGTAATTGCTACTGTTTGATACTGACGAATTTCTTCCATTCAATATAACATTGGATAACATTGAATATATGGAAAAGGAGTATTAGAAGGTGATATTAGAATTAAATTTTAGGTATTAGAGAGACTTCTTCTAAGCAATGATTAATTAAACGATTTTGTTATAGAAATAATTCATCAGACAGAGGGATCAATGTACCGTATAGTGGACACAAAGATTGTGTTATGATGTTATATATATACACTGGAAATATGAAATGGTTATTGGTTATTTTTATTAATTGATTTAATGTAAAATCCTAATATCCTGAATCTCCAGCAAGTGAAGTAATTCTAAGTGAGAAGACCCTAAATAACTAAAGGTTCTCCGCTGCTAAAAACTAATTAAGTGTAATTAGCAGGTATAATAAGATTATAATTAGCCAACATTCGTAATTAGAGTTTATTAAGTGACTAACCTTAACATCTTAAAATTAAGTAGTAAGAGGAGTAAGATTAGTAAAAATTTACATAATCAAATTAGAGGTATGTACAATCCATTTGAAAGAAGATTACAAAAATAAAACCAATTTGACATGAAATAAGTAATACAAATTCTCAATTCTAGGACAACATTTTTTAACTAAAACTGAGTAATGAATACTAGTTAAACTAATTAAACATGCAATTAATATAAAAGAACAAAGTGCTCAGCAATCGACTTAAACAGCAAAGCAAAGTGAATATAATTTATGTTAACTCTAGTTAAATGAACAATGTATGGAACAAATTAAGAAACTATAAGAATCTAATCAAGCATATGAGTTATAAATTCATCATCTTGAAGAGAAAATAAAGAAGCAAAAATCTAAAAAGAAGCAATTAAAAGAGTAGATTGATTAATTGCAGCAAGAGCTCGAAGAAATGTAAGAGAAATTCAATCATTCTAATCAGGATTTAAACTAAGAGGAAGTAAGCACATTCTTAACACTAGGATGAATAACAATAAAATCATGTTCCATTAACCAGATAGCAATTGTATTAATTAATGCAATACTTGTACTAAGGTGATCAACAATAATATGAACATTTTCAGGAATACTAGGATTAAGAAATAGATCCAGATGCAATGACTTATGAATAATTACTCGAACTAGAAGAATAAATTGGGTATTTATAAATCATATATAAGTAATGTACCAAAAGGTTTGACTAAATAATAAATCAAACATTTACCAAAAAGAGTTTTAGATAAAGATAATATGCCTGAGGATAAGTATTTATATGAATGAATTTTAGATGTTCTGTTTGCTTGTTTGAATTTAAAGAAGAAGAAAAGGTCAGAGAACTACCATGCAAACACACATACCATTCGTCCTGCATAAAAAATTGGCTTTAAAATAATAAATAATGTCCTTTGTGCAAAAATGAGGTAGTAGTCCCTATTGATGAAAACTAAGAAGAATAAAATGAAGGAGAAGAAGATTAGTAATAAGATGATTAGCAAGAAATTCACTAAGAATATGAAGATCAAGACTAATCAGAGGTTGAATGATTTCGATATATCAATAATTAATTGCCTAAATCATAGTCAAATATATTTTTCTTTTTTTTGATTAAAATTATAATTTTTCATAAGAGAGTTTACCATAATTGAAGGACCTTAGAGCCAGTTAAGGCAATATTAACAATTTAATAGATTGAAACCTATCAATTATATATAATTATACTTTATAAATTATATACAACACACCTAATGGATAAAGGGGATTATTGTAATCAAAACTTTTGTCTAATATCCATTATCTTGCTATCTTTTAGTCTCCAACCAATAAAGAGTACTCATTAAGTTATATTTCTACAACAGTAGTTTTATTCAACAATGGATCAATCTATACATTAGAATATATTTTACTTATTCTAATGTATACTATGTACTTTAAGTGGAGACTTCACATGATCTAAACACTAAATTCGATGATCTTCCAGAATTTAATTCTACTAATCTATTATTTTCATTCTCCTGACATAGAATAAGCATTTATTATAAGTGAATCACTCTTTTGAATGACTGATTGCCTCGCAAAGCTTTCTGAATTTAGTCATTTTCTTTTTCATATATAGATGCTAATTGCTATTAACAACTTTATTTTAATATCAATATATCTTCTTGAGTGCTTCGGAAAAATTAAGTAATTTTCAACAATCCTTCAAATTAATCCAAATCATATTCAGTTTAGGTACATCCTTCACTAAAAACATTTTAATATTAAATCTAATCTTTCTTTTTGAGTATTTCTAATTCTGATAATAGTTTTTAATATAAAGTTTCTTCAAATCCTATTTGAGACTTCATTTATAAATTTTTACTATGAACAGTTGCAAATTAAAGTTCTAATTTAGATTTCTACTCTTAACTATCCTCTATTTCTTTTTTAATTGATTATATTAATGCCTTTTTTTCTTTTTTATCTTATTCAATTTAATCTAAATCCTCTTAAATAGACAATAATGCATTTTATTTATTCTCTTTTTCATTTTCTAAATTTTCGACTTATTCAGCTAATAATCTTCCTTCCTATGAATAAAGAGCCATTCTATTTCTTAATTACAAAAGTCTTTAATCCATATCAATTAGGTTTTTATACAAAACTTAGATATAATCTTTTTTCTCCTTTAATTTGTTTTTAGTATTTAATTCATTTTCAATCAATTCATTAATTTCGGTTTCCACATGATATATTCTTTCTAATATTGATACCTTTTCTGATTCTTTATCAGTCTATTTATTAAATATGACTTATAATTCTGATTCAAGTTACTCAACACTTTTAATTCTCGAATCTAATTCGCCAGCAAGTTTACTTTCTTTTTCAGCCCATTCCTATAGTTTAATTGATAGTTGATAATGCCTTTCTGCTGTTAATTTCAATTTATTTTATAAATCTTATAGTAATTCACTTTCCTTCATGAATTTTTCTTAAAGGTCGATTAGGAGGGGATCTTCATCCATAAACAAGCTTCGCTGTTGTGGTTGTAAAGGATTAACACTTTTTTCTTGATTTTACTGTTAGAGAGTTTGAATAGTCATTTCTAAGATAGCTATTCTTTTTTCTCTATCCTTTATTGCATCTTAAATTATTTGCTAATTAAATTGACTAACAGATGTGTCTGCCTTCTCAACCTGTTCAACAGGCTCTGGGTCAGGACTCTATTCAACCATTCTTTGCACATCTTACTATAGAGTGCTCTTTTTCTAATGTAAATTAACTAATTTATCCTAAATTTCTTCTTCTAAGTCATTTTCAAATTACTCCTCGTCGTATTAACTTTTATGTAGGTTTTTTCTTTATTTTCCGATCTGCTTTTTGACTTATAGCAAATCAACATTAGCTAAATCCAAATCTTTGATGTAAGCCTCTTTTTTTTATTTTAATTGCTAAAGTTCTTTTTGTTTTAATTGAATCACTGACTCCATCATTTTGGCTTCCTCATCCACTTTAGTGAATTAATCGTTCAGTTTTTCTAATTACTCGTTCTTTTCCTTAATCTAAAATTCCATTTCTTCTTGCTGTGCTGTTACAGAATGATAAAACTTTTCAACTTCTTTACCAATTTCTTGCTATTCTTCTAACTCTGCTTACTTTTTACTATTTAAATTTCGCAACTCATTCAATTATGTTAGGATTTACTCTTAATTTAACTTAAGTGCTTCAAGTTATTATTATAAAGCATTATTTTCCTCCTTTATTTGCAATTATTCATTGTAACATTTCTCTTTTTATTTAATTAGTTCTTCCTTCTCTTAAATTGAAATAGAATTCAATTTTTCATTTAAATCTTGTAATTATTACTGCTTAACTTATAATTCATTCTATTTTTAAAGTAAATCAATATCAATGTTTTCTATATCTTCCCTGATCTAAATTACTTGTACCTATAAATCTTTCTATTCCTGATCAAGATGATTCTTTTCCTTATGTAAATTTTAAATTTAAAACTTAGTTTCCTATAAGAGTGAGTCTAGTGATTATTTTTCTAGTTAAAGTTCTATAACATTTAAATTCTTATTTTAAATCTCTTTTCCTAATGCAATAATTTTATCATCTAAATTTGCAACATTTTAACTCAAAGAGTTGTGTTATTGATTTTTTTCTGCTAATTTAATCTCTAACTCTTAGTTTAAGTCATCTAATTTGATGTGTTAACAAACTAATTCATCATGCTTAGTTTAATTAAAGAGATTTGCTTGCTCGTTTCTTTGTATTTATTACTATTGCTCTTATAATTGTTAGTTTAATAATTGTATCTACTAAATTGATTATTGTAATTAAATTTAAGATTCTTCATATTTGTTGGAGAAATCTTCAATTTTGTTTAAGAGTTACTTATTTTCACCTTCCAAATTTCTATTCTAAATTAATAAATTATTTGTTTCAATAGTTTTATCTTTAATTTTTTATAATTCGGCAATAGATTGTTGTTCTAAATCAATTTTTTCGCATAAATTAACTTATTCAGATTGTAGTTAAGCATTTTGCTCTTTTAATAATAGGCATTGATCAGATAATGCTTTGATATCGTTCTAAATCTAATCAGCATTAATTAAGAGCTCTTGCTTCTTTTGAATTTTATCATCGAATTGCTATTAAAGTTTGTGAACTTCATTTTCAATTGTGGTATTTTACTCTTGCTTTTCTGCTAATTTTTTTTGTAATTCTATAATTAAATCTTCCATTTATTGATTTTCAAAGACTAATTCGTCTGCTTTAGATTCAATTTGTTTTTTCAACTCTACTTGATAAGTGGAGTTTTCGAGCTACTATTTAAGACTTGCAATTTCCTTTTCCTTCTCATCAAGCAAGTATTCTAATCTTTCTTATTGGAGCATAATTCTCTCAATTAATTCTGATAATGCGTCTGGATATTTTTAGAGTTCTTTGAGAGCACCATTTCCACCTTCTTTTGAAACTTTTTTGTTTTTATTGTTGATGCTCGATTATAATTATCCAATCAAGGAATCAAGAGTGTTTTCTTACTACTTTAATGAGCTGATAACATTGTCCTTGCTTAGTATTTGATTTTGTAAATCTCCAATAATGTTTTGTAATTGCAGATTCTATTGGACAAGATGCTACTATGTTTGAATAATTTCCGCTGATTGTGTAGATATTGGTTTTAGAGTGATTTATCCAATAATCTAATCTTTTTCCTAAATTTAACTTTTCAAAAATTCAATCTAAGTTTTTAACTGCACATTTATGTTTTAAAGGTAAAGTATTTATTCATTTTAAAGGTCTAAGTTTTCCATTTGCTTTAATCTTTTTCTTAAGTCATCTATTTCTCTTTGTTGCATCCAAATGATGTGTTCTTAACTCAATAAAATTTCCTCAATTTCTACATAAAATTATTTATTACCATGAACAGTAATGGTGGCATTTTTTAGATACCCCTATAATTTTGTGACATTTTCCTCTCTATTTGTATCATTCATATTTTAATAATGCATAAAAAAGGTGACTATTATAATTGGTTAATGCAAAAGGAAAAAACTTGGTATGACGAAAGAGTAAATGATTTTGTAATTCTAGCTGTATCGGGATTCATAGAATTAATTTCAATCTGCTGGGTCAAATATTGAAATTACTAGGAAAGACTTTGATGATGATGATCGATTGTAATTGGATTTAGAGTCAGCTTAATAGATCAATAATCAAGTGAATAAGGGATTCAATGAAATCCTGGAGAAAATCATCTAGAATCCTCCTAAAGACCTAAAACAAAAAGTGTAAAACTAATCGAATAAAAATGACGAGAGTTCGTGTAAGATGCAGAGTGTTGCTTCTTCAAGTTCTAGAATTTTACAATAGTGTAAAACCACATCAAGTTCTTAAAGATTTGAGAAAGATATTCTATCACTTAAAATTGATCTAAAAGGGGAAGGATTTTCTTACTTCAAACTTTTAAAAATTGATATAAGGGTTAAGTGTAAGTAATGTGGTCAATTTAGTGAAAGTAAGATTGTTGACAAATAAGAACCAGATCTATTCTATTTTGAATCGAAATGCTCTGAATGCAACTTACAAAAAATCACCTTCTAATTTAAAAAAGTGATCCAAAAAATACAAGGTTCTTTGTGGTAGATTGGATAATTGAAATTTTCCAGAAATGTAGAAATCGTGGTCAAAAATATCTCTATTAGTCCAGTTTGCAATTGTTAAGCCACACCACAAGCATAAAGATTACCTAAAATCGATATAAAATGTGAGGAAAAAATACTTAATGCAACAAAACAATTTAAATGTGAATAAATAGAGAAATAAAGATACTTTTGTTTTGGGTGTTGTAAAGAAATAACTTTAGTCCCTGAGTGGGTTTTTTAAAAATGATAGCTATAATTTATTATATTCATACTGGTGAAAGACCTTCTAGTTTTTGTATATTTTTTATAATTATGTCACTAAATATAAATAAAATTCTACCTTTTAATTTATTCATTTTTTTGGATAGCTCGGATTGTTTTGCCAAATCCATCTGTGTAACCCTTCTCTAATAACTTACTTTATAATTATCGGCTTTATTGATATAAATTATCAACATTGAACTCATACATTGAATTGAGTGACTCATCATCAGTTCTAGAGTCATCCATATTATGTGGTTTGTTCAAAATTAATTTATATTTCTTGAATCTTTACTTTTTCTTGAAAATGCGCTAACTTTCCTTTAATCCACCAGCTAATAGTAATTCCTTTTATGCTTATTCTTAAACCTCTTTATCGTTAAAAGGATTATATTTAGGGTAGTTAGTAATATATTTAATAAGTTCAAGATCATTGTTAATTAATTAATTTTTTAAAACAATCTTTGATTAGTCACCTTTTTAAATGAAAGGATAGATTTACTTAATTACTTAACTATCATCAAAAGATTTCGGAGTTGCAATCCGAGATCCCTATTATAGCATATTCTTTTTAAACTAATAATTAATAAATATCTTTTTCTTTGCTTTTTCATTCTCAATAAAGTCTTTTATTTAGAGTTCCTCAATGTATTCTTTTGCTTTTTTATCAACTAAATAACGAATAATATATTTCTATTAAGGGGCCTCGTATTTCACTTTACTGGGGTTCTCATGGTTTCTACTTTTTACTTCCTGATATGGATTTTAATGTGATATGACACTTATTTGTCCTCCTCTGTATAGACTTCTTTTATGAGTGGGTTTATCTTTTTCTTGTATCTATTTCTATAAACGCTGAATATATTCATCACTAATGTCGTACATTTATTTAATTAGTCCAACATTTTTCATTTCTCTGCTTCTTTTGACTAAATCTTCTTTCTCCCTTGCTTCTACTTTATCTTCGATGACTTCTTTAATGATATCAAACCTGGCTCGAACTTACTATTTCTTAACCATTTCTTCGTTTTTTTCATCTAGTAATTTTAAAAAGCCAAGTTCATAATTTCCGTCATCTGTAACTGCTGATCTGCGATAACTCCTAAAATATTACAGTACAAAATACACATTAATTTTCGGTCGTTTTTGTTTTTTCTATGTAGTTGGAATCAATTTATCTAATTTTTAAGCCTGGTTTTTCTTATTGATGAATTCCTCTGCGGATAGCTCCCCTGAAATGAACTTAGCAAAATTCTATCTGACAGATGGGCTCTAAATTAGGACATTGTTAATTTTAAAAGGAACTTCATGTAAGTAAGCTCGAGGAATGTTTGTGTCTGTATTTCGTTTTAATTGTGTTTCCTTCCGTTTAAGGAGGGCTTCTGAAAGAAAATCCCCGAAAACATCATTCCAATTCTTAAGTCTGTTGTCAGATTATGGAATCGCTTCACTTTCATCAGTTTTAATGACTATTCTTGGTGCTTCTTGATTGGGTGACTGAGCTTTGATGAAAAATTACGTACTGTAACAGATCGGGCTGTTGGTATTTGTGACTCTGTTGTTTGGGGAGTTTGAAACATATTTTTCCTTCTTAGTTAGTAATTCATTATTTTTATGTTTAGAAAAGGTAGAATTGACCCTTTGGAATTACTCAAGGACCACATTATAAATAAGAAGTAAATCAAGTTAAAGAGCAAGAATTCAGACCATAGACTCATATTTGAGAATAATATTGAGTTTAAGTGTCAAACTGTATGATTTATGGTTACAATAGGAAACAGCTTGGAAATCGAAATCTGGTTAAGAGTACACATTGGGGGCATTGTGGTGCTTTTTGGATTGCCACTTACAACGCCTTGAGCAAAAAAATTATCGTGGTCGAGCTATGGAATTGAATTTTGAGTAGGTTTTTAAGGCAGACAACCAAGACATAATAGACTACTTTACAGGTAAAGTGGAGTATACTGAATGCATCAATGCAGATAAAAAGGCTTCTCTCTACAATAAGAAACCAAATTATAAAGATGATGATCTTGAATATGCGAGCCAAAAAAAGGTGAAGAATGAAAATGAGAAAGAGGTATTCAATTTGTTAGGTTTAGCCTCTTACGGAGAAAGAATTTAATTTAAAGGTATTCGATGAAATTTTAAGATTTGAAAAGCCAATTACAACAAGAAATAGATTATTTAGAGTTCAAGATAGAACTTTTGATGATATCCTTAAAACTGCATAGAAAGTAATTTCCAAATGTATGTAGATTTTTTCTGGTTAATATGTTGGAGTGGGTGGGGATGAGGAGGAATTACAACAAATATTGGGAACCAAAACCTCAGACATTAACAAAGCAAAACAATTATCTTGTGCTAAACTGCAATATTCTATTTTGAATGATTTTATAAAGTCCAAAGATAAGCCAATCATAATAGTTCCGCAAATACCTGAGTTAGGAAATATTTGTTTAAGAAATGCACAGTAATTTTTGGAAGCTGGTCAATATTTGGATCCTTAGAATTTGAAGTTCACAAATGAGTAAAGGTAGATTGTCATAAAAGTACGATTACGATTAACTGATATGTAATTTGTTATATTATATTTAGAGAACAATAATTTGTAATTGTTGATACTCCTAATACAATATAAAATTGGAATAAAGTGGTAGCTATATTTTTGAGAGGATCCACATATGAATTAAAACAATTTAATGAGCAAAATCCTAATGTTCTCTTCAAAAAGTATACACTTAATATATGTAGTATTCGAGGATATCACTTGAAATTTGAAGAAGAAAAGGTCAAAGATTTAATTAAATAATGGAATGCAAAAGTTTTGGATCTTCATAGAAGTAAAAGGTACTAAGATGTTGATATAATGAATGCATTTTGGGAGGATTTGGAGGCCTTTTTATTGAGACCTTCAAAATAATAGTGATGGAATGTTTTATTATTAAATATTATCTTTTATGTGATATCAATGTGCTTTGGCAAATACTTCTGTTGCATTTTCATATTTTGATACAAATCTATCATTTTCTGCATCATATGATGGTAATTGCAAAATTCTACTCTTATGCAACTCTTGTTGAATTTTGTAGTTAAGAGCATACTAAGGAATTAGATAAACTATGTACTTGCTTTCTACGATTGATACACTCTAAAAAGTCTAATCCTTCAAGTGCGCACATTTTGTTTGGTAAATTTTCTTTGTTAAGGCATGTAGACATTCTCTCGTAAAAAGTGATACATGGATTAATTCCTCCTGATGTATTGATTCCTATATATGACATTTATTTTAATAAATAATTATAATTAAATCAAATATGTTTTTCTTTTCTCATATTAGGGTTTCTTAAACCCTATGACATTAACAATGATTCAACAACTCATTATAAAAAAGTCAATATATTGTAAGGTGTTTTTAAATGTTTTAAATATTTATTAAATGAAACAAAAAAAGGCATTAGCATATCGTGAAAGCTAAGAGGGAAAAGTGAGTCATCTTTTGAGAAGGCTTGATAGTTACATAAAGCTTGCAGGAAAAATAGAGAAGATTTAGTAAAAGATCGAAAAATTGAAGCAGAGCTTAACAACAAATCCACAGCAGGCCTAAAACATTCGAGACACCATATTACAATATGAAGCTGCTGTTGGGAACTACGAAGAGGAAATGAAAATTCATAACCTAACAATAGAAGAAACAAACAATAGTTTGGATAGAATCAAAATGATAATAGCATAAATAGAAGTAATTTTGTATTAAAATCTTAGGCCCTTCCAGCATATCCTGAAAATCAAAAGTAAATTCATAAAAACCTTAAGAATTTAAATAGATTCGAGGAACACTTGCTAATCTTTAAAACAAGATCTTAGAACGAATAATTTATAGTTAATGTTTCACACATCATTAGTTAAGTGATTGAGAAAAAAAATTAGATAATAAACATGATAGATAAAACAAATGATGATGAAGTATGTCCCCCAAATCAATGTTAGCAAATTAAGGAAACTGATGAAATATTTCCTGAAACTCCTACTAGTTTACCAGATGAGTAGTACCAAATTGAAAAATAAGAGCTCAAGCATGTTAAATAATCGAATTCTTAAAATACAATTTAATTTGAAAAAGTGATTGAAAAATCTAATAAAGACTTGGATGGATTCAATACTCCTACAGCAGATGGGTCGGAGGGTGACTATTAACAAACCTTTGAGTCTCAGAAAAATTAATAACCTGAAGAATCAGAAAATTAATTGGCTGATAGAAATAATAATAATTAAACTGATTTCTAGGCTGAGTAGGAGGTGGCTAAATAAGATCAAATAGAATAAATTTGTGAAATGGAAAAATGTTAAATATGTTTTGCTAAGAGAAGAAAATATGTTGCCATACCATGTGGTCACTTTATTTACTGTTAAAATTGCAAAGATATAGTTCTATAAAAAATGAGATGTTTATTGTGCAGATAAGCTGTGTGTAAGATGTTTGAGGTGTTTCTCTGATTATATAATATACTATAGAATTCAAAGTTGCTTTTTCTATGCCCCCAATTTAACGCTGCTTCCAACAAATAGTTATGTTTCTTCCGTAGGTCTAATGCCATTAGTCAATTTATTTTTTCTAGGGTTGTAGGCTTCGACAACTTTTACATCTTCTGATGGTTTTCTTGCCTATGTAACACCAGTTTTTCCATCAATTCTAACTCCTTTCCCTTAAAAGACTACTTAACCTTATTCTTTTTGCTATTCTTACTCCATTCCGAGTGAAGATGTTTTTTTGACTAAATTAGGTGGAGCTTCAGTGTAATCCTAAAAATAGAAATCTATTTTACGAGTGGTTAGAGGAAATCAATTTCAACATCTGCTTCATTAATGCATACTGCTTATTTATCACTTTATGGTTCAACTTTGACAATATCTATCATGTATGATTTTTTTTGAAAATTGATTGTAATTGTTTCTCCTTAAGTCAAGCAAACATAATTTCTTAATGAGGTTTCTAGAATTGCTCTTGGATCTGGTAAATCGATAAATGCGGTCTCGTGAGGTTGAATTTTAATCAATTTTCCCTTGCAAATTACTTAAATAAAATACCGGGGGCAAGTTTTTCTCGAGACTGACTATTATTTAGCATCCCTCAAAAAAAAGCATATTGTCAAATAACCAGTCTGGGACTACGCAAGTGCCTTCTTCAGCAACAAATTCAAGTACTCCTACATAAGTGAACTTTTAGTTTTAAGTTGACTAAAGTTTGAACATCATTGGTCCAGTTTGCTTAACATATATGAGTTGTGAAAGAGCTGAGGCGGGCAAGAGAATTTTGTTTCCATTATTTAAAACCTATCTATTGAAACTTGAAGCTGAAAAAACACTTAGATTGTCCTAGTAAAATGCTTATGATCTTGATGATGATCTATGTCCGTATGGAATCATTTGTACTTTAAAAAAATTGAATAAATAATATTAAAAGGGAATAATAATCCCAATGTGATATAAATTCTGATAAAATATCTGTAATTAAAATTTTGGAAAAAGATAAATAAAACCACAATCCAAACAATTATTAAATTAATCATGTTGATTGATGAATCAAAAATTAATAATCCATTCCTTAAAATCATTTAGTAGCTCGTCCTTGAGTTGATTAGATTCAACTACACTACCGAATAAACTCTTTATAATATCATCTAAATTGGGCTTCGCATATTAATTTTTCCATGTTTCAGCTATTTGATTAAAAATATCTCTGTGGGTTAGATACTATTAAGAATATTCTTTATTTAAAGATATCTCTAAACTTGGTTCGCTTAAAAAACTAATAATTTGTTGGATTAAACTTTTTAAAGTTAAATTTAGACTCTAAAATGATTCTAGTGAAGGTAAAGCTCCTTTGACAATATTTGGATGATATATTTATGTGACAAAATATAATTAAGGTGGTTAAAATGGATATTCTTCTGGAATTTTACATAACAATTCATAAATTCCATCAGAATATGGTGTATTTTTAGGACCGATAATGAAAATTCTTGAAATATTTGGTGTTGAAACAAGAGGAAATAT
>JMSD01000057.1:103191-125610 GCA_000715435.1 Paramecium caudatum
GTAGATCAATAGTAATTTTTCTTGATTTATTGGCTAATTATTACATTATTCTTGTGAGTTCAAGTCTTAAATCTTTTGATTTAAATTTTACTATTGTAAAGCATCATTTAAAAAATTCTATTCTTGATCTGAATTTAGCATTTAATTATCATTAATTTGCTTATTTTTTAATGTATTTTATTAGTCTTTATTTTAACCTATTAATTCGTCTATTCTCACTCCTTTCCCCTAAAAGAATACTTAACTTTATTCTTTTAATTATTCTTTATCTGATTTTTTTTAGAATAAATAAATTGGAGCTTGATAGGCGTCCTAAAAATACATATTTTGTTACGAGTGGTTAGAGGAGATCAATTTCAACATCTGCTTCATTAATGCATACTGCTTATTTATCAGTTTGTGGTTCAACTTTGACAATATCTATCATGTATGATTTCTTTTGAAAATTGATTGTAATTGTTTCTCCTTGGGTCAAGCAAACATAATTTCTTAATGATGTTTCTAGAATTGCTCTTGGATCTAGTAAATCTGTAAACGCAGTCTTATGAGGTTGAATTTAAATCAATTTTCCCTTGCAAATTACTTAAATAAAATACTGATGGTAAATTTTTCTCTAGACTGACTATTATTTGTTATTCCTCAAAAAAAAGCATATTGTCAAATAACCAGTCTGGGACTACGCATGTGCCTTCCTCAGCAACAAATTCAAGGACTCCTACATAAGAGAACTTTTAGTTTATGGTGATTAAATTTTGAACATCATTGGTCCAGTTTGCCTCACACATATGAGTTTTGAAAGAGCAGAGACAGGCAAGAGAATTTTGTTTCCATTATTTAAAACTTATCTATTGAAACTTGAAGCAGAAAAAACACTTAGATTGTCCTCGTAAAATGCTTATGGTCTTGATGATGATCTATGTCCGTATGGAATCATTTGTGCTTTAAAAAAAATGAATAAATAATATTGAAAGGAAATAATAATCCCAATTTGACATAAATTCAGATAGATTAATTTTATACAAAGAATTACAAACAAAGTAAGAATATATATATATATTAATGAAAATCACTTAATTTAATAATGGAATATACTATGGGCAACTTGATTACAATTTTAAGAAAATAGGACTTGGTGTATTCATATATGATGATTCTACTGTGTATTATGGACAGTGGAAGAATGATGTATATAATGGTGAAGGATAGTTATTATTTCCTTATTGTACAATCATGAAGGGCACATTTAAAAATCACTCATTGGAAGGAATTGCAATATCAATAACAAATAATGAAATTCTGATTGGAGAATATTAAAATTCAATTCTAATAAATAAAGCTCTAATATTTGATGGTAAAAAGTGGAAAGTCAGAATTTTAAAAAATGGATAACACAACGATTTCGACTGTTAACCTAATAGTGAGTAGCATTTGTTTTCAGAGTTTGTTAAGCATTTTCCAACTCTATATAAAAGTAAATTGCTACTCACGTTAGTTGGATTTACGATTAGTGATTAAGAAATATAGATTGGTGAATTCAAAAATAATAAACTTGATGGGATTGGAAGAATTCTTGATTTTTCGTAAAAGATTATAGAAGATGGTTATTATAAGAATGGTGTATTGTAAAAGGGTTTACGTTATTATGTAGAAAATAACTCTTTTGAGTAAGTACAATTAGTATTTGAGAAAGGGAATTTCGATTATAAAGTTTGTTTTTCAGGGACTGACTTTCCTTAAAACCTGATCAATAAATAAAGATTGTAAATTCATTAAACTTCAAAGCACTACATAAGTAAATCATAAGAAATTCCTTTTTTTCATAGCAGATTCTTGAATTAATTCAAACCCTTAATGAAAATAACTTTGAATTAATTTATTCTTGAAGAGGATGTATCGAATGAAGGAGAAACACATAAACCTGAAGAGAAGGTTCGTAGGGCTTCTTTTCATAATGAAAATAATAGAAAATTGGAACTCGAATAATATAAAATAGAATTGCAAAATGTTTTGAAGCCAGTTAATAAGAAGAGAATATTTGATAAATTTAATTTTTGACTAAAATACTATCATAAAATATTGACCAAATTATGGAATATAACCCAGATCATAAGAAAGAGTAGTAAATCAGACCCAAATCTCCCAAAATATGCTTATGATGGTGCTCTGAAATATTCTTTGGCATTGAAATTGAATTTAATTGCTAATCCTAAACTGACAACCAAAAACACTGCAGCATAAACTCCAATTCCAATCCATCCATCTAGGATCACATACTTGTATACCCATTCCTAAAATACCAGCAATTATTCCAGCATTTAAGGTTGCATATGTTCTACTCTTTTATAGTTGAGTATTGTTATGTAGAAGTCTTTCTTAATTGATTTCTAATTCTTCTAAGTCAATCTTACGATCTTCCATTAATTAATTTATTAATAATACTCATTCAAACCCTTTAACTACATCACCGCTAGCTTCTAATTTCATTGAAGAACGTGCAATTTCAAGCTTTTCTTGGAGATATTTTGTAATTTTCCCAATCTATCCTGTTCCAATTTATTAATCATTAACACTCAAAATAGGAATAATCTAATATAACAATTCCATACATGATCATTGCTTAAATGGAACAATTCAACAATTTGACCTATATCCTTGATGTTTAATTCATATTCTTTAACAGATGTGATTGTTCCATTAGGGAGAAGATCACTTTCGATTATTTTTAGTGCTTTATTCAAAGTATTTCCTCTTATAGTCTTACTTAATGGAGGATAGGCAAAGGTATTATCTGCAAATATAAATGCTACATTTGAAATAGCCCCTTCAAGGAGATATCCTTATGGATCTACCTTAATTCCAAAATAGCCTCCCCTTGTTTTTGAATAATCTGCCATTGTTGCAAGTTCTAGATAATTGACAGTCTTTGCATTAGAAAAATAATTAGGTTTAGTCCACATATCTAAGTGAATGTATTCTTTCACTCCTTAATCTGAATTGTCATTTGTATTTCCATTTATGTAAAGAGCAGCATAAACTATTGATTTTTTGTTCTAAATAAGATAAATCATTACACATCCAAATATATCGAAGTCCCCTATGCCTGTTGAAACCCAAATCTTTAACACCATAACTTAGTCTCTAATATTTGGATGATTCTCTCTTTCTAAAATTTAATAAGCCAAATAAGCCATATCATGTATTTTAGCTAATTAGTATATGAATATACATTTAATTTACTCTTTAGTGAGATCAATCTTCAATCCAATAATTTCTGCAGACCTAAACAAACGATCCATGTGAAAGTCAAGTGAACTTATTCTGTAGTTCTTAACATTTCCAGTTTCCATGGCACCATGTGCTCTATTAGCCAATCTATCATCTATTGGAAACACCATCAAATCCTGGTCATTTCCTATATTCTTGATTCTTAAAATTACCTTCAATCAACATGTCAAGATCTGAATTGTACATAGCAACTACTCTAGATTTTCGAGTAGTTGCACATTGTTGTAAGTATTGTAATATGTCGTCTCTTTTAGCTACTTTTGTTGCTATTTAATCCATAATTAAGAGAATTATTTTTAATGCCCACAATTTCTGAATTGGAAATTTGTATACTCTAATTGCAGAAGGTCTTAATGGAAGAGCAAGTTAAATATGACAATTCAATTGTCCCTGAGTATTTAAGACTCTTGAAAGTTCCTAAATTTGTGTTGGTGAAATTGGAAGTACTTCCCCTTCATCCTGAATATGATGTCTAGGGGGCAGAGTATTAAAATCTTATGGCTCTTTAAAACGATTAAATCTATCTGGGGAAGACACTAAATAATGTGAAGAATGGCAGAGGATAACTATATAATGAGAAAAATAAGAAGTATTTTCAAGGATATTGGAAGAACGGCAACTTCGTATTTGGGCACATAATTACTGAGGAATACTTTTTTGAAGGAAAGGCAGTAAATGATTTACCGGAAGATGGCACATTATTGCAATAGGATGGTTCTGTGTATAAGGGTAAATTCTTGAATGGGGTCTACAATGATTAGGATGCTTTTCTGAAAACTCCAAAGTTTACCTATAGAGGTGGGTTTCGATTGGGAAGAAAAGAGGGAAAAGGTAGATTAGAGACTGAGGATTTCGTATATGAAGGAGAATTAATAGCAGATAGATTAGAAGGAAAAGGAGTTAAGATAGAAAAAGCAACAAATTATAGATATGAAGGAAGTTTTGTTGATGGAATCTTACATGGTGAAGGAAAAGTGATAAGATCATAAGATGACTATTATCATGGTATTTTGTATCAATAATAGAGGTGGTTTCAGTCTTGGGTAGAGGGATGGATATGGAATAATGAAGAGAGGAGGAATAGTATATTAAGGGGGATTTAAAAATAATGTATTGGAAGGATGGGTGTAAGTTAGGAGAGATAATAGAGTATATAAGTGTTTCTATGAGAATGGAGAAGAATAATAAGATAAGAGTAGTTTGATAGGTTGATAATTATTATATATTATAATGGAAACACCAAAAATCACATCTTAATTAAGTGCTGAACTTAGATAAAAGTATTAGGACATAGAGGAAATGTACAACTTAAAGGAATCTTTTAAAAAGCCAAAAGGTACTCCGTTTAATATTTTAAGATTAACCTGAATAGTAAAAAAAATAAACAAAGTAAGAAAAGATAGTAAAGTTATGTGAGAAAATAAAGGATGCTGATTCAAATAAAACATCAAAGAAGAAGCATGAAAGTGTTTTGAAAGAAATAAAAGAGAATGATTTATCAAAGTATAATAAAATTTTATTAGATCATTACCTGAGATGGCAACCACAATTATAGATTGCATTTTACATTAATCAAATATTAGATTTTTTGTTGAATTGTGTTATATATTGAGTAGTAGCTATGAAGATTTCAATAATTTGTTACTAAAGACAGCAAAAAAGCAAATCGAATAACTTGATTAAAAGATCGGTAATTTCGAGAATGAGGATAAAAGGGCATAAAAGAGAAAGAATTTATTGCGACTATTTGGTGAATTGCATTAATTGACAATTTAAAATGAATAGTTTGCAGAAATATTAAGACTTTTATTGCCAACTAATTAAAATTTAGAATTTTTAATGATTAATATTTAAGTGATTACTAATTTCATGAATCATTTTGGTTATGAATATTTTGGTAAACATAAATATGAGACAAGAAAGGATTTAAGTGAGAATCCTGAATTACAGAATATATTTAGAGATAAGAAACATAATAACACCATTGAAGCGATCTTAAAAGAATATGTGGCATATATAGAACGTGTTCTGATTGATCTACATGCATAAATAAAACATTAAGAGAATGATTCTGTTGATTCTAAAAGTGATCCTTAAAAAACTAAGGAAATTAAAGATCAAAAGGAGAATTATCTAAAATTAAAGGAAAATTTCATTAAATTAAAGGAAAATTATAAATAAATTAAAGATTGTATGGGAGAATATGATCCTTCTTAATAGCATTGGGAAAATGAGATTCTTAATTTGAATCATAAGGATTTTTAGTAAATTAGTAGTGATGATTCTGATTGTTTTCTTGATGAGGAAAGAAGACTTTATTGTTAATTGATAACAATTGAAATAGATCCAAATAGAGTAGTTACTGAAGATAAACCAACAAAATAGAAAGATTGTTCATCAATAGAAGTTGCTGATTAAATGGCTTAAGAATTCGTAAATAATAAATAAAATCGTAAAAAACTCCTAGAAGAACTGCAAAACTTTAAATAGAATTATATAATAATAATGCCCTTTTAATGCAGATTGTTGGCAACATTGTGCAAGAATTACAAAGAATTTGAAGAGGATATCATTAAATCATTTTTAGATTAATATCGTCAAATAAAATCTAATGATCATCCAGAGAGAAAAAGCAGATATTTAAGATATTTGTGTGAATTGACAAAATTTAAAATACTCAAATAAGATATCATATTAGATATTCTTTCATCTCTATTAGAGGATTTAATTAGTTAAAATGTTGAACTAATAGTATTGATTCTTGAGTGTTGTGGAAGATTCCTTAAATATTCAGGAGAATCATGTAAAAAGTTTGAATATTTGTTAACTTAATTGGATAAACAAAGAAAAATTAAGCCACTTAGTTAGCAACAAGAGAGTTTGTTAATTAAGGCATTGTTGAGCTTTGACAGATAATCTAAGCCTAAAAAAGAAAAGACTCAGTTGTAAAAGTTTATAAAGTATTTAATTTTTGATTAACTTGATGATTTTAACCAAGCTTTTGAAAGTATGGAACGTCTTCCTCTTGCTGATCCAGTTTGTAAATAATACCTTATAAAATAATTGATCAAGATTAGTATAAAGGGTAGATATTCATCACTTAGTATTGTGGCATGCTTATTGGCAGCATTGAAGGAAAAATATCCAGATATAACAGGCTAGGTTGTTGATGCTTTATTAGATGATATTTAAAGTGGATTAGAAGATAATAATATTAATAAGAGATAGAGGAGAATTACAATCACTAAAATGATTGGAGAATTGTATGCATACAGAATTATAGACAAGGATTTACTATTTAAATTATTGTATTTAATTATTGAGTTTGGACATGATGCTGATATCAATTAAAACGAATAAGATTAATTAGATCCCCCTGATGATTCTTTCAGAATTAATTAAGTAATTGGTCTTATTGAATCAGTAAGAGAATACTACAAATAATTAAAGACTGAATTACTAAAGTATTTGGTATACTTTTAGAGATATGTGTTATCCAAGAAATATCTACCTTAAATTGTTGAATTTGCTTTGCTAGATTTATATGAAACAATAGATATTAGGTTATCGAGAATTAAGACTATCAAATTAGCTGATTAAATTGGATAGGCGCCAAATATTGAAGATGCTTTAGCAAAGTTACCAGATGGGAATAGTTAACTTCAATCAGTAGACAAGAAATAGATTGAAGATTAGAAGGAATATGAGTAATCTTTAAAATTAGAATAGGAATTAGAATAACAATTTTAATAATAACTTAAGGTATAAGATATTTTAAAATAGGAATCACATTAAGAAGGAAAGAAGATATAATAATCAAATTAATCAAATAAAAATAAGAGTGTATTAGTGGTAAAAGGTTCAGGGGAGGTGAAAGTTGTTACAAAGATAGAGGTTTCAAATTCTAAAAAGGTAATGTGTTCTTAATCTTAGACATAAGTACCGAATAAGTATGTAGGATTTTCTTAATGAAAAGTGTGTAAAAAATGGGGGAAGGATTATCTTAAATGTGTTTTCATATATATATTATTTCAAAATCTCACACAGTTTGTGAATAAGTACTTTACAATTTTGGAAAATACTAAATTTTGGATATCTAAGTCTTTTGCATCTTAATTAGTGGATTTGAGGAGTGAGATCATTCTTGTGATCTCTTCACTTAACTTTTCTAATCGTACTGTTTTGGCAAATTGACCATGTAATTTCTCAAATCGTCTATTGGATCTTACACTCATGTACATCAATATGACCAATACTAAAAATATAGTAACACCTACCTATTAAATAGAGGGGTAACATCTTTTACATAATCCTCCAGATTTGTTTACTATATTCAATCAATGGTATTAAATTGTAGTACCATTTTCTTTGACTTCTTTAATCTAAACGCTTTTAATAAGTCTCAACTCTAAGTTAATAGTTTTATTCACTATGGAACTCCTGCTTAATGAGAGTTTCCAAGAGAATATTGACCTTAAACTAATTTAAGTAGATTTGTATGGGGGCTCTGCATACTGGGCAGGTATTGTAATTCTAGTAGAAGTACTTATTTCTCACACATGGTTTACAGAAGGTATGACCACAAGTCAAAGTAATTGGCTGTAACAAAGTTTATAAACATATAGGGCAATCAAATAATTGTTGCATATTTATATTAATGAACACCAAACTTTAAAATACCTTATCCATAGTCACGAGTTCTAGTAAATTAGAAGTAAAAGTAGATTCACTATTGGTAATTTGATATTATATTTAGTCATTAGTCCATGATGGAAGTGAAGAAATGAAAAGATGTCTTAATAATGATGATTTACTTTATGATTTCATCAAACGGAGATGTTCTGATAGCACTGATCGTTTGCATAGGATTTGCTTAGAATGTACTAAATATTGGGGAACTGTGGCTCAAATACCAAAATATCGTGAATTGATTGATATTTTATTTGATGAAGGAGTAGATTTGCCTAATACTTACACTTATAACATGACCTCATAAAATTAAGAATAAGAACAACTTCGTTTATTTTTATAACTTGTAAATGATCATTAATTGGATACTTCTGCCTTGATTGATATCATTAAAAAAGATTAAGTAAAAGAAAAATAGAAACAAAGTAATTATTCTACTAAATTAGTGTTAAATATTTATAAAGAAGCCTTCACACATAGATTAATATAAATAGATTCATTGATGTGCAGTGAAGGTATTTTGACAAATGAACAGTTGCAATAACTATAATAAATTAAAATATTTGAAATGCATTTTAACAAACAGTTTAACAAATTAAAAATTGATAAATTTATAAAATGGATAAGTTAAGAACTAAATATACAAATAGAAATACCACTACCACAATAGCCATAATCATAAATTTAAAAATAAGAATCTATATTAGTTATTGAGAATCCTCAAGAAAGTGATAGAAATAATTAAATAAGTCCATTTATATAAGCTGAAAGGAATTTAAGGATTGAATTTAATCATCATATATAGAAAATTTAATCTATTGAGTTAGCAGATAAACATTATTCTGGGAAAATTGTAAAAGAACACCTCTAACTGTAAGAATTTGATGAGAGACAACTTCTTAAAATGAAGAAAGCATGTATCAGGAGTAGATAGGCACTTTTTGATTCTCACGAAATTTAATTAGGTGTAATTAGAAAGTAAATTACAAAAGAAGAATTGTTTACTAACTTTTTAGAGTTAACATTTGTTGTTGGTAACAAAACAAGGTAATCTCTTCATGATTGTGAATTACTGTTTGAGGAACCTAGAGGACTACAATTTTGGTTACCATCAGAGCCTGTTAAAACAGAAGTGATTAAACAAGAGAAGATGGCATGTTTGATAGCATATTAACATGTTCTATTTTAACCTCTGAAAGGTATTGTGATTGTGAGGACAAAGGGTAGTTTCAGTGGGTGGATAGTGGGCAGGTGTATGAGGCTAAATTTGTGGTGCCTTGTCTTTTGAGTTAATTCATGACTTACAGTCCGATTGGTCGCAAGTATTTTAAATTCATATGGAGCAAGAAAAAGGACTTTTGCTGGCGATCGAAGGAATTTAAACTAAATACATAGGTGATAAAAAGTATGTTGGATTTTAAGAGATATAATCCCATGCTTTGTTATTTAGTAGACTTGTAGGATTTCTTGGATTTAAGTAAAGAATTAAATATTTCTAGAAAAAGATTTGAAATTAGGAGGAGAGTTTACATTGTAGGATACTCGAGTAAAGCAGTACATAAAGATTATAGTGAGACAGAATTCTTAAGTGATTGTCAAAGTGACTGGTCTTTATGAGGCAGTATAGTTGATCAAATGCTTGGAATTCATATTAAAGGAATGATTATAATTTAATGTAATAAATTGGACATCATATTCTTGCAACATGGTATGAATGCAAACTTGTCTTAGGTATTCCACAAATTACAATTACAGAGCTTTGTTTTAGTATGATGTTAAGTAGGAATCTTACATTATGGGTTAATAAATGAGTTCCTTACATGATGTATAGAGAGTAGTTTTAAATACTATTCGATTTACATATCGTGAAGGATTTTAGTAATTAAAATGTGGGGAAGGAAATTTAACAACAGATTCTGGTTGGGGATGTATGATTAGAGTGGGGTAAATGATGATGGCTGAAATCTTGAAACGTCACTTGAAGTGTTTTTATGGGGTGGATGTTCTCCTTAGTTAACCATTGTTGCGAGAACTTCTTGAATAGTTTAATGATAACGATGAAAATGAATCGCTATGGAATATGTTTAATAGTCAAAGATTCGGGTTCTCTATTTAGAAGATCATTCGAGTGGCTTAAAAACAATGGAACAAGAAACCAGGAGAGTGGTATAGTCCTAATTAGATTGTGTAGGCTATTGATATAATTCTATCAGAACATAACATTAAATGTATTTTAAATGTATAATATAAGTTTGCTATGGATTAAGATTTATTCCATGTTATGAAAGTTAAATAGACTTAAAATTATTAATATAAGAAATGTGTATGACATAAAATTGTACATGTTAGAGGAAATGTTTTGATATTAAGAAACTTCTCTAATGTTTGAATAAATTAATAATTCATGTACCAGAGGAAGTTGAAGTTATGCATGAAAATAATGAAATGAGAAAGTTAAGTTATTCAGATTTTACTGAATAAGAAAAAGAATAAATACTATAAATGATTAGGGAATGTGTTTGTGAATAGTGTTTTGAAGTAAAAAGAGCAGTTTCTTTATGTTTATTAAGTAGAATAGGATGTGATGAACCTAATCCAGATTATATTGCAGTAATTAGATAGTTCATGAAAAAGAGTTATTTTGCAGGAATGTTAGGAGGAAGACCTAAATAGGCTAATTTTATAGTAGGATTTGTTGATGATAAATTTGTTGTTCTTGATCCACATTTAGTTTAAGAATCGAGATTGTCTCCAGATGAATATATTAAATCTTGTTTTCCAAAAGAAGTAATGTTTATGGGTGAAAATGAAATAGATTGTTCACTTGGAATGGTATTCTATTTGAGTGATAAATCTGATCTAGTTAATTTTATTTATGATGTGCAGTCATTAAAATAAAATAGTTTCTTTTCTTTTGGTTCAAATATGTAAGGAACATATTCAGGAATTAAGGATGATAAAAAATAAATAGATGAACTATAAAGTTATCTAATGTAACATTAAGTGTAGATTGTTAATTTGGAAGCATCAACCTATGAAATTCACTAAGACTTGGATTCAAGTTATGAATAAATATGATAATTAATGTTTTTATATAAATAACTTAAATGCTTTCAGTTTATGATCAAATAATTAAATTAATAAAAATAAATAATATCAACCTCTTATTCGAAGTAACAGGAAGAAATCGAAGAGATAATCAAAGATAATCATTCAAAACATTCATTAATAAACAGTCATTCATAATCTCATAATTTAGAAATCATTATTATTAAACATTATTCAAGTTTACTCTCTTTATCTTACGAATTTTTGGTTTAATGAATTTGCCTACTAATCCATCATTTCTTTTCTTTTAATAGGATCTTTGCATCCATGTACTCTTACTAAGTTTGACTGGTCGATTACCAACATATTTACTATTCATTTCCTTAAATGCTTTTAAATAATCATTTGCATTTAGGAATGACACAAATCCATAACCCTTGGTCTTCATAGTTCTTTTGTCGCGTATCACTCTTGAACGAGCAAAAGAAGCATATTTTCTGAAGGCACTCGCCAAAACTTCATCGCTAACCTCATTTCCCAAATTCCCACAGAACAACCTATAGTCGCCTTCTGGCCAATCAGCAAGGGTGGGATCTTCCCATGTATCACCTGCACACTTTCGCATTACAATCATGCGTCTTTTGCGTTATTATTTAGGTTATTATGGTACAGGTGCAACTTGCTTCTATTAGGGTATTTCTAGATTAAGTTAATGAGAACCTTGCATTTATTGTTCTGTTTCTTTGACTTTCTCTGCATTGATGGAATCTTTCTTTTGCTCATACAATTTGTTCAATTTCGATAGAGCATTGAGTAAATTAGACATTTAATATTAATGTAAATTACTTAACCAGACAGAAGTCCAATGTCAAATGGCAGACCAACTAAATCTAGAGTTACAGCCATATCACCTAATAAATAAATTCCTATTACTCATAAAGTTATTAATAGAATCATGGTGCCTATCTATGTGTAATAGAATGATGTTTAACGATTATAATAAGAATTAGAAATGTGGATAACTAGATATAGAGAATTAGAATAATTGTATTAAGGGCAAAAGAATCATTTAGTTATAGTATAAATTTCGTGATTATAGATTTAACAATATTAAGAAAAAATTGATCACCTCGTTCATGAAAATAGTCAACTTTCTCACATGCTTGAAATACGTATCTCTGAAGTCTAACAGTGGGAACATAGTTATTAGGAATTATAGCAATAATTTTAATACAAAGATCGTGAACTGTCATAAGAATTTTAAATTCAAAATGCTACTTATATTTAAGAAACAGAAAAATGGAAAGTTAGATGTTAATAATTAGAAGTTGAATAATAATAGATAAGAATGCATTATGAATAACAAATTTAACAATAATAAGAGGCACTTATGTAAAATGCTGATTAATAACGATATTAGACAGAGAATGAGGTTTGTAAATTAAGAAATTAACTTGATTCTAGAATGAAAGAAATTGAATAATATAAATAATAGAAACATTCATTAGAATAAGCATTGATTGAAGTTGGTTCAAATTAGTAAAACTATGAAAGCAAATTATTATTACTTACATAAGAAATAGAAAATAGTAATAGTGTATTCTAAAAAAAAGCATAATTATTCGAATAAACCAAAAGAAAAAATTAGGATTTAGAATTAGAAATATAGTAATTAAGAGAATAATATGATTAATTCGCATAATAAGTAGATTTTTATAGGTAAAAGTACGATTAAGAAGTACAGAACTCAAAAAAGTATGATAGCTCAAAGTAAGAGAGAGAACGTAATTTATCAGAAGAAATAAAGAAAGTATAATAATTAACAGAAGAAAGGGATAGAAGGATCAAATAATTAGAATAATAAATTACTGCTAATGAACACTATCAATAACAATTCATTCAATTGGAAGATAAATGTTAAGTTTATTAACAAGAAATAGAGAGATTAAACAGCCAAATTAGATAAAAAGAATAGTAAATAGTTACATTACAATAAACCAACACAACAACTAGATAATAGTTATTTTAAAGTGAAAATACTATTATTAAAATACAATCAGAGTATCAATAATTAACAATGACTTCTGGAAATTATGAATAAGTTTAGCGAGCTAAATAGTAATTAGAAGAGAGAGTAATATTATTAGGTAGTGAAATTGAAAGATTGAATGACATTCAGAGATAATTGATGTTGGAATTAGAATCGGCTAATGCAAACTCAAGAACTAAAAGATAAGAATAAATAACATTAGAAAGATTAAAAGAGTCACATTCAAGAGAAATATAAGAATATAAGCTAAAATTGTCATAAATTGAATTGATTAGAAGTTAATCAGAATAGTTAAAATCAGATAATGAAAGATTAAATCAATTACTTAGACATATGTAAAATGAAAATGAATAATGGAGATAAAATTATAATAGATTAGAGGAATAGTTGTAAAATGATTATGAAACAAAAATAATTATGTTGTCATAAGAAATTGAAAGATTATCTGTTTTAATCAATGAAAGAACGACTGAGATTGAGACCAATAGAAGGAGAGTGACACTTTTAGAAGATGAATTAAGTAGAAAACGTAACAATTAAGATGATAAGTTTGTTTAATTAACTAGTGAAATAGAAAGATTGAATTTACTAAATTTATCATATTAAGAATAGATTGAAATGTTGAAAACAAAATTATAGAGAGTAGAAGGATCTGAAATTCTCATTTTGAAAGAAAAAAATATGATGCTTAATTAAGAAATAGAGAGATTAGGATTAATGATTGAGGAATTAAGAAAAGAATTAGAAATATATTAGTAATAATTATTTAATTTAGATTAAAATATGCAGATTCATTTGGTGTAGGATCAAAATATGAAGAATTGTTACTTTATATTGCTATGTACAAAGTCGAAATAGAGAGTTTAAGAATGTAAGTAACAGAGAAAGAAAAAGAAGTTAATGATATGCGAAAATCTTAATTAGCACCATATAGAAGATGAATTAATTTATTATTTATCATTTATTCACAAAAATATTGCACAGGTATGATATCACTATTAGTGAAAATTCTATTAATTAAATCAATTTCTTATCTCCTAAAAATAAAAATAATAAGTATTGTGATATCACTGTTAGAGTCATTGCAATAAATGTTATTGGAAGGTTATCTACTACATTATCATAAACAGTCTATATTATCAATACACTAAAACTAAGTACAAAACCAAATAGTAGGAATTACAATCCCAAACTTATTAACTTAAACACAATGTGAGAGTACACTACTCCTAATAAATTTATTGCTATCATCATTCCAATTTATGCAATTGCTAATATTGTTGATATTTAATATGGTTATTTCAGAAGTAGAGGTAATAATGATCCAATAGTAATTGCAATTCCTACAACACAATAAATAGCAAATAGATTTTCTTTTTCTTAATTTATGTAATTTAGACTGCCTATAGCAGGTGTAAAGAGTAAGGAGAATTGAAACATTAAAAAATAAAACTACTAATCCATAAGCATTTTCTTTTCAATAAATGTATTATGTATGACATCTCTTTTCTTTTCTGATTCTCGAATGTGTTCTCTTGAATCAAATTCTTCATCAATTGTTGAGTATCGAGGTCGGAACATGTAAATACCAATAGCTCCAGCCACAAATATCAACAATGCATAGATTAAGCATCCTCTTCTGAAATGAAATTAATCTTTATTATCATCTGCAATTTAGATACTTGATGGATTAATCAACATTTGAATAACTATTCCAAATATTAACCATCCAAATGATAATCCACAACAAAAGAGACAAATTTGTTTATCTCTAGGTAATACATAAATTTATACCAAAATCAAGGGGATCTTCATTCAACATTTCATCAAGGGGCTCTAATAGTAAAAGTCCCAGAAAGAACACATAAATATTTGGTAGTACATTCAGCAAGTAACTCATATTCTTAATGAATCCCATCAGCACAATACAGATTGTGTATATCAATATAGCAACTATTAATAATACAGTTTTCTTTTTTCTATCAAGTACTCTATTAAAACATATCTAACATTAATATTTTACTTACTTTAGCAAGCATTCCAATATTTAATGTTATAATTAAATAGGATGTATGGAATTAATATTATTTGTCTGCATTTAGTTCTATCTCTGCATAAGGCTTAATGATTGACCAATCTATTTTCTAATTCAAATTTACTTAATCCAGATCCCATTATCATATTTATAAGAAAGGCTCCAATAATTTACATTATATATTTTAAAATAATATTATAAATAATTGATTAGTGTGAAATAAAGGCTTGAATGCTCACATTAATAATATATTAATCATTAAAGCATTTTATTATTTTAATATTATTGTAATAGGCTCCATAATTTTTCTTTAGAAACAACATCTTATTCATCACTTCCGCTATAATTAATCATAATATCAATATCTCTTTCCGATAACTACAACCCTAATATAGATATTTTTGGTACCCCAAAATTCATTTTATTTTTTCAATTCTTCTCGACTAATTTTGCCAGAATTGCTTGTATCCATGATTTAGAATATCATATCAAAATTTTCATAGATATTGTAATTGAAGTTGAATTACTCTGTAAATTGACCTAAGTCAAGGGATTAACCTCTCAGGTTGTCGAGTTTTTTAATCAGAAGTTCACAATTCTTATCCAACCCAGTTGTTTGAAGGATTTCTAAAAATTCATTTACATTCAAGAGATTGGTTTCAGGTTGTTTAAATTCATTAAATATTTCCAAAATCTCTTGTTATTGTTTTTGCAATATTGGTTTATCAGTTTGACTCATAAAATAAATAATTAATTCAATATATTTGACAACCTCCCTCTTGTTCTTTGCTTTTCTTCAAATCTAAGTAACCTTTCTTTATTAAATTGATTTCTTTCATGTTACTGGCCTTTTCAGACTTTAATTTATAGATGATTTCTTCACTATTTTATTACATTGATTCCCTGTTCCCTCCTCCTGCAGATTCTCTTTCTAACTTAATTTATCCTATAAATCTTAAATTTCCTTTATGACTTGGTTCTTTCTTTTTTCTTGAAGTTAAACCTATTGGAGAATAATGAATTACTTGTTTTTTCTTTTTATCGAGCTCTTCATCTTTTTATGCAACTTGTTGTTTAATTTACTACAATATGGCTAGTTGATCTTCACCACCACCTTATTAGGATGCATATTTTTGAAAGAGGTCTTCAATCAATTTTTTATAATTTCTTGAAAGAGTTTCAGATAGGGCAGTACATTAACTTAGTTAGTAACGTTATTTCAATAGTTGATCAATCATGGCTCCGAAAGATTAAGCGAAACTATCTGTATCCTTTAAATTTAATTTAGGGATGTTCTTTTCAATAATATTTTCATTTTCAATTTGACTTGTTAATTAAAAGTATTGTTGTGCTTGTTTTTCTTTTGCACAGAGTACATCAACAAGTTTTTTCTTATATACCTGATATTGACGATTCTTGTTTTACATGAAACTCTAAGGGAATACATACTGTAAAGAAGTGTCTTTTAAATCTCTTAAACTCTTATACATAGTGATATCATTGATTACGCCTTCTTTAAATAAATTCTCTGAGTTCTTGACATAATTAGTAAGACTCTAATTGTAAATATATTTTGTGTATTCTTCAGTGATAGCCATCCAAACTTAATCAAGTTATAATTGTTTTGGTTAATTGAGTAATTCAGCAATATAATCTACGTAGGCAAAGAAGAGTGGTCCATTAAGATTGAAACCATTGACTTATTTAGACAAACTGCCAAGAATAATTCTATCTTTAAGTGCCGTGATAGATAGTTAATATTCAGAGGTCCCTTATGGTGCTATTGAAGTTGCATCTCGTTATTTAATTAAATTTTCAAATAAATGACCCTTATTAGCTTTTAGGAGAAATTCTTATAATTCAGTGATTGGTCTAGTTTACATAGTATCTCTCTAAACCCAAGTAATGCTGGGAAGCAGTTAAATAAGTGCATATTCATTAGTGAGTAACTTTTACAATGTATCTAAGACAGGAAAACACCAAATGCTATTGTCATCAAGTTATAAGATATTATAAAGTAAGGTAGAACAAGACAGCATAAGTAAAGCACAGACTAGTTGATTATCAGTAGTGCAATCTACAAAATAGTAACTTTTATTTTCAATAATTAATGGTTTAGTATACATCCAAGTACCAGTATTTCCAAATTTAGATTTACCTGTAACATGTGCAATTTCATTCATTAATGTACTTTTACCAGATCTATTTTATCCAATAATACCTACTAATACAATTGAATTACTATCACCTGACATAATCTTGTATAGAATACAAATATACCGAATTAAAGTCTGGTGTAAGTTTTAATCTTCCACTTTATACAACAAATATCTCACAAACATCTGCACCAATATAATGTGAGTTAGTAATTTTAGTTTGCAATGTATCAATATGTAATAATTGTTCCTTTGAGTTAGCTATCAATTATTATTTTTCTTTGATAGTTAGAACTGGTTCTCCTAATGGTTCGGCTTTTGGTTCCTATTTGATAGTTTCTCGTGGTGCTGCTTGCTTAGGTGGATCTGGTTTTCGTTGATCGCTTTAAGAAGACATCCGATTGTTCATGGGTGGTTACTTAAATTATGGTATGTCTTCCTCTTCACTCTCATAGTTATATTTATCTGCTAACACTTTTGATTCAGGGACTGGTTAAAAGGGTTGAGATTTTTATGGTTCTGGTCTAACTGTTTATGTTATAATAGTCTGGGTGATTCTGGGAACAGGCATTACTTGTGATTCAATGATTGGTAATTGTTAACTTGATTGTTATGTCTTTTATATCGATGATGGATCATATTTCCTTGATGCTTAAGCATTAGGGTTATAAGTTGGTTTAGATTATTGTAAATTTGATCGATATACAGATTCGTTAGGCTTTTAATCATGTTATGTAATCACCCTGGATTGGGATGGTTTAATGACAGAAGACTATTATGAGTAAGGAGCATGCATTCCAGTCAAATAAAGTGCATTGGTTTTGTTGATGCTAGTATAATAATAGATTATACGCTTGTTATTATTCATCAAGTGGTTCTACGATGATAATATCTTCACTTTAATCAGAGATTGATGATCCATTGAAATTTTCATCGAATCCATACTTGTTATTGCGTGGCATATCTATTAATTGTATTGATACTTACATGACATTATTTTTAAATACGTTTTTATTAATGAAATATTATGCTCAAGGATAAATGCTATACTTCATAGGAACATGGATTCCATTCGGGATTATGATCTTAATTGTATCATTCTTTTATGGTGTTTATATGAAGGTAATTAATTTTCTTATATAGACTTATCTTGTGCCTATGATGTAATCTGAATACATACCTAAACCAATTATTGAAGTTAACACTTATTTGATACAATTAGTCAACATCAATGATTATATGTTTAGTAATTAAACATTGGCAATGTTTGTAACACTTCATACAATATTGATTGTGTTTTTCATAACTCTTTTTAGAGTTGTAAGTACAACACCAGGAAAAGTACCAATAGAATGGTTGTAGAAGGTGAATTAGGAAATCAATCAAATGATTGCTAATGAGGAGAACATGATTAAGAAGGGATCACAAACATCTACATCCTTCTCATCTGAAATAGATGAGGATCAAAAGTTCCAGTTGAATGTGCGAGCCAAAATGGAATTAATAGATAAATAAGGTCGTAGATTCTGTAAGAATTGTTCAGCTTTCAAACCTAAACGATGTCATCATTGCAGATAATGTAAGGCATGCTGGCTAAAAATGGATCATCATTGTTAGTGGCTTAATAATTGTATTGGTCTAAGGAATTATAAGATGTTTATGAACTTGCTCATGTATGCATGTATCAAAGTTATTAAAATAGGGTTTTTGATATCTTTTATCATGATTACTTATTCCAGATGTTATTATGACACACTAAATTCATTTAGTTCTGACTTGAAACTATTTTTGGTATCCTTTACGTTCCTTTACAGTTGTTTCCTTTGGGTGTTGCTGACTGCATTTACATTATTCCATTTATGGTATTCCCATCTAGTATACTAAGATGCAGGGCTATCAAATCAAATATCACAACCCTAGAGTACTGTGAGAATAAGCCTAAAGATGTGGTGTAGAAGAATACATTAGACAATTTCATTGAGGTCTTTGGTTCAAATCCCTTTATATGGTTCCTACCTCTGCATCCTAACATTCAGCCAGAATTGGATTGAATATATTATAACACACATATGGATATTCACATACAAGAGAATCCCTTTTATATGGGAGTATTATTTTTTTTTTTTAAGTTTTTTTTTTATTTTTTATAATTTTTGAGCTTGTCTCATTTACTTCCGCGATACAAGCCCCTTCCTCTGATTGGTTCTGTAAACATATATCGTCCTCTAGCCACATATTGGAATTCTATAATCATAACATCATGTACATTGTCCTCTTGTTGGTCTTCCTCTATTTCCTTTGTTTCTTAGATTTGTTCTCTTTTAAAACACCTACACAATTATGCTATATTATACTAAAATCTTGCGTCCTCTGATGATTCCTTCGCTCAGCATCAGTGCATCATCCACTGAACTGGCTTCCTGAAATTAAATATATGAATAGAGTGTTCCTGTATTTTTGTCCGTTTTAAGAGTGACCTAATTTGATGTAAAGAGTACTTTGACTATGTTTCCACAATCTTTGAAGTATTCCTTGAGGTCATCTTCTGTTGTGTTTTCTTCAAGATTTCTAACAAAGATGGAGGCAATATCAATATCCTTGAGTTGATGCTTGGCGTCGGTGCCTACTTCAAATATTTGGATACCTGTCTTCTTTTATTGCTCATTCTCGTCTTATTTGATCTCGACGGGGTCTTGCACTTCCAAGTCATCCTCTTAGTTGCTCATTATTCAAATCTTTATTAAATGTAATTCATTAAAATCATTGGTTACGAGAATAGGGAGATTGTGTTTGAGCACAGTGAAAATTGTGTGTACTTCTTTTTACAATTTCAAGGAAAGAAATTCCCATTCTCTGTGTTTAAAAGCCATTAGCTAAGATCAAAATTTAGGTTAAGGTTACAGATCCTGATGTATTTTTTGTGGTGGGAAAACCCATTGTGTTTTCAGAAAAGGATTAAAGATTCATGCTCCAGATCAAGGCTAAGTTTGCACGCAACAAGGAAAACGAGAAGGACAAGATCATGATTGAGGCATACGAGAGTAATGGGAGTGTGTCACAATCACTTACTAATGTTGGTCCTGAATTCCATCCGCCATAGGATCCTGAGAAGTTTGTTCTAAATGTTAAAGTGGTGGATAAAAAACCATAATCTAAAATAGATTATGTGCAAAGTTAGATAAGACAGAGTGTAAATGTACAGAAAAAGAGCGAATTTCTATCGATATATTAATAAAAAAGCTAAATTGATGGTTCAAATATAGATGATGGTGTTTAATTTAAGTAAGAGTATGAGGAACTGTTAATCAAGACAGATGAATAGGAGAAGGAACTTTTTAAATTGAGTGAATTGAAAAATAGATTGTCGAGATAGAAAACAAAATAGTAGTAAATAGTTGAACCCTCTAAACCAAAACAGATCAATAATATAAGTATTGGGTATTCGATTATTATTGTTCTGATTGCGTTTATGATTGGAATGCTGGCAAGAAATTGAATATTAATTAATATATGCTATCTGATATAAAGTAATTTGAACTTGAACATAAAGAGGATATGAAACTATTGTAATCAAAATATGAAGAAAGGGTAAATCATAACGTTATTAAAGATAGACCTTCTTTCACAGAAGATCGAAATAATGTAAAAAGAATTGGAAATGAAGGATAGTATTTCATAGGAACTTCAGAGTTAAAATATATAAGTGGAGGAAGAAAAAGTATAGAAGACAGAAGAAGATGATTTCGGAACAGTGATATAGAAGTTTTAAAAGCAAAAGGAGAAGGAATTAATGAAAATCAAGAAAAATTATCAAAAAGAATTGATTCATAATTAGAAGTTGCTTCGTAAAAAGGATGCAACAATTGAGTAACTCTAACACGAAATATCATAATATAAAAAAGCACAGGGATAAAACATGGATAATTCCAAAATTTTGCTGCTCTCTAGACTAATTGATTTAGCGAGTGAAATTTAGAAATAACTCTGAATATATTTAAATTTAATAACGTATGAATTCTGAAATAGCACGATTGGAGGAGTTGAAGTAGGCTGAAATTCAACTGATGCAATAAGTTTATGAATAGAAAGTATGATCACTAATAATTAGTTAAATTACTTGAACACTAAGCTTGGCTTATTGACGAAAGAAGTTAGTAAAAAGGATTAGGAGATAATGATTCTAAGTTCACAGAGTCACAATCACGTAAAGACAGAGTAGAGTTAAAGGGATTTGGAGGCAGAAAAATAATACTAGTAGGAGTACTTGGCAGCTTTGTAGTTAGAGAAGGAATAAGAGGTTATGAAATTGAAGAATCAATATTCATAGGACATTCAAAATTGCCAAAACCTCTTAAAGAATAGGGATAAAATCATAGAGTAGCTATCGAGTGAATTGCAGCAATATAGACAGCAATCCCTGAAATTCATGGATAATTAGAAGATCTAATACTTGTCCTAAATACTTGATTTATCGAGCGAATTATAATAGTTATTGTGATAAATATGTATCTCGTAATAAAAAGATTTTATTTTTTTCTATAAATCTAGTTTTTGAATTCATGATGAGAAATTATTAAAATGAATAGAAGAAAGGAGGAGCCATTGAAGCATGTTTATGAGAGAATATAGGAAATAAAAAAAAAGATTTAAAAGGCTTAAACACAAATACAACAATAGCCACGATTCCCATGGCGACCAATGTATTAATCGAGTTAATTTAGGTTCATGTATAATGTTTACTTTAACTTCAATTTCATTAATGTTCCACCATTCATGCCACATAATTTAAAGTACATTAAACCTAGAAAGCCCAAAAATTATATAGATGACATTCCTTTATTAGTTGGAGTCGATGAATTGCAATAGAAAGAGTATTATATTTAATAATTTTAGAATATGTGCAATCTGTTTGCAAGACCTTAATGAAACTAAATTAGTGAAAATATTGAAATGCAATCACTTTTATCACAATGAATGCCTTAAAGAATGGTTACTACAGAAACCTGAATGTCCTACTTGCAGAGATAAGATTCGTTGATTGCTTATAATATATTTTAGTTAGTGATACTTATTATATATGCAATTTATAAAATTTCTAAAAACAATGTGAATAATATAAATGACATTGATATTGCTTTATAATATAATTGTAATAA
>JMSD01000057.1:125886-176170 GCA_000715435.1 Paramecium caudatum
TATAAATATGATCTTTAGTAAAATTGATTTTTTTTATTAGTTTATGATTAGAAAATGATTCAGATTAAACCTTCTAGATTTGTTGCAAAATATATTTTGTTCTTATATTATAATAAAGAAGCATAACATTTTATTTATTTTAGCTTATATTATGTAAGTATAAAATAATGTTAATTCAGCAACATCCTTTCTTTTTTTTCTTGGTATTATCTGTATTCAACATTTCTGTGTCTTTTGTTTAAGAACTCACAATTTTCCTAATATTTCTTGCTAAAGACACAAAAACATCACTCACATTGGTTCCTAACTTAGCTGAGGTTTCGAAAAATTATAAATTGTTTTGATTAGCCTTAGCTTATCCTAGATCAGATGGCACTTGTCTTAATTCATCCAAATCTGATTTGTTTCCAACTAAAACAATAGAAACTGTGCTTGTGTCAATATTGTCTTTGATTGACTAAAATGCTTAATAATATTTGTACTTCTAGCCAGTCACCAACATGCTCAAATGAAATTTTCGATGTGATATCGTAAACCAATACAAATCCTTAGGCTCCCTTAAATGTATTTTTGGTTATTGATTTAAATCTCTCTTGCCCACATGTATCCCAAATCATCATTTTTATAGTTTCTCGTTCATTCATTTCAATAAGCTTAACCCTAGAATCAGCACCAATTGTTGCAGGCAAATTGGCTTTGAAATTTGTATCACAATATTGAGTCATGATGTTTGTCTTGCCAACACTAGTATCACCTATTATGACAACCTTAACTAACATTTCATATTTGTCCATTATTAATTAATATTCGAATCATTACATAAAGATATAAGTATTATCAAGACTGTTTTCTCTATATAGAACTTGAAGGTCTTATTTTAGAGAGTAATCTATTTTAGGATTCTATGGCTACTTTTTATTGATTGTATTTTTTACTCTCTTAGTTATATTTAAATACCAATTCCTCCTTTTCTTATTATAATTGTTATCAATACCTTTTTAAATAGCTGCAATCTACTATTTTAGTTATTCTTATTTGGCAACATTATCTTCCTTTTCCTTCTTCAACATTTCCTTTAATTTTAGAACAAAGGATTTCAAACTTGACATATCCATTTGATTGTGATTAATTTAATCAAGGTCAGAGGGATCAAATACAACTGGTTTATCTTAAAAAGTTGTTTGAGATCTGTTAATTCTGTTGACAGGTGTAATTACTAGTTTCTTTTCTACACTGAATGATTTTTTTAGTGTTGTATTAATTATTTCTGGTGGTTTCCTATCAACAAAATGAAATAAACTATTATAATTGCTATTCAAGTTACTGTTTAAATTTTAATTAAGTGGGCATAAGTGGTTTATCTTTGGCGGGAATATGAAATGATTTAATTCCTCCACTATAACCTCCACATTCAATTTTCTCTATTAATTATTATTGCCTACTTATAATATCGAATAAGGAGAGCATTTCTTCTTTCATTTCTCGGATTAAGTTTTTCTTTTTCTCTCTATACTTTTTGAGTTATAAAATAAATTGTTCAATTTCAACATTTTTTTCTTTCATTAAGTATTCATGTTGTTGTTTAAGGGCATTTATTTGAGTTTCATAGTCGGATTTCAGTTAATTTAGTTGTTTATTTTATTCTGATTCTAATTCTTGTTTTATTTATTTTCGTAATTCTAGAACTTTAACATTATCAAGTTGTTTTTGTTAAGCCGCTTGTGGCAAATTATATAACTTATTTGTCGTTTAATCTATGAGATTATTCGAGTTTTCAAGTATTGATTTGATGCATCCCTCTTTTTCTTATGACATCTGTCTAATTTATTCACTTAATGTAGCTTTTGTAGTAATCATAAGTTCATTCATTTTAAAGTTCTTATGCTTCTACTCAATCAGTTGAAGTTAAAATTTATCTTGTTTATTTTTTTATTCCAAATGTAAGTCCTTGATTTGTTAATTTAATTATGATATTTTAACCTCCTGTTCTTTAATCGTCTATTACAAATTTTAATGGATAACAAATGCCTCTTACTATTTTTTGAATTGCTGCAATTCTTTAAAACTTAAGCATGTTAAGTCCTCTAAATCAAAATCTATGCATAAAATATCTTTTAGTGATTTTAATTTTCTTGAATGTTCTTGTTTCAATTTTTCAATTGTTTATTTTAGGTCTTTATTTTCATATTCTAGAACTTTGCATTACTTCTCCAATAATTAAGTTCTTGTGACTTCAGCAGATCTAACTGATTCCTTTCGAGGGGCTAATATAATATTTTTAGTCCTATCAATGAACTATACAGTTAGTAGGGTTTCTTCATAATTTTCAGATTTGGGATATATTTATCCTAAGAGTATAACTTATGCATTTTTAGTCAGATTGAGAGATTGCGTTAATTTACTCTCTGCAAGAGGGACTGCTTGATTCTTAGCTAAAGAGACTAGACATTTACCAAGGATTTACAATTAAGAACTAATCCAAATCTGATCCTAATATTTTTGGGGGTCAGAGATATCCTTTGCTATTCTTTATGATCCAATGAGATCAACAAATTGCATTTTGTGAGTTGAGTTTATCTTTAATTCAACAATAAGATTTTTCCCTAAAGCTTATTTGCTGAATGCTTTGTAATATTCCCAGAAAGTTTGAACATCATATAAATTTATAGTTGTCATATCCTCTGTGACAAATGTTGAATTCATATTTTCTTTGTCTATGATTCTATAATTAATGGATAGCTGGTGTTTTTCTTTTAACAATTCTTAGAGTAATAATGGCATTATGCCTGGATGCTCTTGTGAACCAAATAAAGTGAATGATTTTCCACTGCCTGATTGACCGTAAGATAAGATAACTTTATCAAGTTAGGCAGTCCCTATTTTTTGAACAATTTCTTCTGAATTTGAATTGATGTCAAAAATTTCATCGAATATGAATTTGTCTATTTACTTAGTCCCTGGAGCCTTTTGGTTATGAAATTGGTACTTTTAGAACTAATTATTGTTCTTCCACTTTGAAAAATGGATGAGAGTATTCACTCTATCGAATGCGTAAAAATATTTAATAATTCATATAATAATAATTTTTTTTTTAATTTTATTTATATTTATCTAATAATCAATATAAATATCATTTGTTATTAATCACATTAGTAATCATTGAACTACTTCTCCCGAGCCTATAAGAGTATGTTCGCTAAGGAGAAATATGCGACTTATTTATAGACTAATCGTTCTATTATGTATGCTATGAGCTATTTCGCATTCGAAATCTCTACTCACCTATTGCAAGGCGAATAGAATGTTGTAGTAATAATTGTTTATGGCGATCTAATTTGATCAAATATTGTATCATGCCTATGCAATTAGGATCGCTGTTTGGGTTGGATTTTCGATTGTTTGCAATTAATTTTTTTAAAACCTGCTTTCTCTCGGCGCATCTTGTCGTAAGATCTCTATCAGGAGATAATTAGGTTTTTTGCAATTTGGTACTCTTTTTATGTTTGTTGCCTTCCTCATCAAGGAATTTTAGACGCAGAAAAAGTGAATCATCAATTTTTTGTGTTTTTTCTGATGCAATGCACTACTTTTGCAAATCAATTTTTATATCGTTGCTGATTTGAGTTTCAAATCGTTCTTATAGCCATTTCCTTTTGAACTCGCATCTTTTGTGAAAAAGTTTAGCAAACCAATCATGAACAATGCAAACTCTATAAAGATCACTTTTTTTAATTGCTAAAACAGACCCTTTTGCACTAACACACTAACAGTTGAATGAGTGCATTATGATATTGAAGCAATCATGATTGAAATCTTCCTCGCCAAGCAACTAACCTGGCCCTAATTTAAGTAAAATGTATTCTCTAGCTGAAAACTTGTTTGATTGTTTGAGGAGATTAATAGTAGTTTCATTTATTTGAATTGGATATCTAACGGTATGCCTAACTTACTTTTAATCTTATCGTAGAGTTCTTCTGAATTTATCATATTATGTATCTGATTATTCTTGAGTTTCAAAGTGATTATGTTGGCTGCTGTACGATACTTGAAACTCTCCCTTTAGAATCAAATATACACAAGTAGATGGCATTTCTGATGTGAAAATACTTTAATGATTGCAAACTTTGCCTCTCTCTGATGATGCTGTCAACTCCTATAATACTCTGCGAAACTCTGGAAATTTGGCACCATCTTGAAAGGCTCTATACATAAGTTACTCAATTTTTTCATGTTTCCTCTTATTAGGCAATTCAATTATGTCGATGAACTGTTGTATTTGTAACTGCAAAATATCACAGTTTTCGATAGTTATCACAGTGCAATTTGAATTCTTTTGTTAAATTGCCTCTAATAGGGCTTCCTCTTCCTCCATGATGACGCCACTCTGAAATCTAACAACATGACTTTCGATCAGATGGGCAAGGAGACCAGTCATTTGAAACGATGGTATGTTGAGTTTTTATAGTTGTTCAGCAAGTTGATTTAGTACATCTCGAGGGTAGGATTCTCTGCCTCTATAATTGAGTATGATTTTATCATAAACTGCAATTGAGAAGGTATTCGGTAGTCGAGCTAATCCAGGATACATTTAATCAAGTTCTCTTATCTCTCTACCCAACTATTCTGGGGGTTTAGGGATGAGTTTTAAGCATTTACCCTTTAGTAAAATTACAAAGTAATCCACTCTAAGTTTATATTTATATATGAAGTGCCATTTGGGGACAAATTGTGTCTTGGCCTGTTGTGAGAAGCTTTGCAGTATTGGGTCATAGTCTTTTTCTGAGATGGTATTTTTGAGTTTCTGAAAATAAAGCAATTTGCTATACATTTTTATATGCAATTATTTTAAAGGTGCTTGAGGGCCCGCTTTTCGGTGGCTATTCCAAAATACATACCTAAGGAGTCAACTTAAGTAAAGGATATCCCCATTCCGAAACGACCAAAATTGGACCCTAAGGATCCTTATGAACGTTATGAGTTGACAAAGCCAAGAGAATATGAATTCAGGGACATATTGGGTAATTTATATCGCGAATACAGATGAAAAGCTGGACAAGAAATTTTATCCAGGGTCAATATATGTGGCTGTGCAGAAACAGGGGATCACATATCATTTGTTTGATGCATCACGAATTCCTTATGGTAAGATGTGTTCTCGTATTGCATACTACTTGAGTGGTAAACATAAGCCAACATTTCGTAACAGTGAGCCTGGAGTAGTGACTGATAGATTTGTAATTGTTAATGGATGTAATATGTATTTGACAGGCAAGAAAATAAATTACAAAGTTCTGAAATACCATACAGGGTATGTGGGAAATTTGAAATCAATATTCTTTAGAGATTTAATTCTCTAGAAACCAGAGCAATTGGTATTTAGTATTTGCAGTGTAGGTTGCTTGGACAGTGTCAAAAATGTTACCAAAAACATAGCATCGAATGGCTAAATTGGATCATATATATTTATTTAGAGGGCAATTTCACGATTTTAATGATATTTTGCCATAATTTTTACCACACCACACAGATTTCCAATACAGAGGCAGTGTTTTGTAGGATATTAAAGAGGGTGATGATCGTACTCTCATACACACGGGAAAGCCAATATCTAAGGAATAAGGTTATGAGAAATTTTATTTTTAGTTGAGAAAGATTTAGGACCAATTAAGTAAGAGTTAATGGATAACTATTAAATGGATGAGGAAGAGATGTTTAAGCCATTTGCAGAGAGAGCTTAAAAAGTTAAACTAACAATGCCTTAATCTCAATATGATAAATTGCTTAGAAGAAGAAAGCACGTCATGAAGAGATATAAGAAATATATGCCAAGACCCTATGGGAAACCAATTGAAAAGGCAGATTTCACCAAGAGTTATTTGGTTACTTCTGAGAAGCAGTTGTAGAGATTAGGGTTATAGAAGATTAAGCCTCTGGATGATGATCCAGAACTAGAAGATGAGAGTATAAAATTCTGAAGAAGTTATATGTATAACAAACACAAATGTCATTGTTTCAAAATAATGGTCCAGTCGTAACTCTTCCAAATTGTTTGAAATTATTCATTTTCTTTCTTGGCTTCATCATCAGTTCTGGGTTTTGGACTGATAACATGTTACTTTTCTACACCTAATACAGTGGCCAAGATTTCTCTAGCAAAGTTTGAGCTAAAGTGCTCTTCATTCTCTATAACATGTGCATAGCCAAACTTAAGTGAGAAGTCCACGTAGAAGTAAGCGAATCCTTTGGGAATTTATTTCCTGATTCCACCTTTACTCTTCTGAATTTCAATTATCTTTTTATGAGTTGCCCAAAAACCATCTAAATCCTCCATGCCTTGCTTAAAATAGACATTAAGATTGGCTTCTTTAGTCACAGAATAAGGAATTGCAACACATTCAATAATAGCGTGAGGAATATACTTAAATTTGAAGGCATTTTCATAAAAAATACATTCCATATTGACTTTATCAAAAGCTCCTACTAAACATTTCATATAATTTCTTATCTCCTCTGAAGTGTCATCTTCCACATCTCTAATGCATTTGACATGTTCCATAGGTACAATAAGGATATGGAAATTCTGGTTATAATATCCTAATTACATATAGGAATACTTAATTTAGGTAGCAATAACATAGCATTAGTACTATTACTTAAAATAAAGTACTCACCCAATAGTGAATTACTTAAACAATATTCGCACTCAGACATAGCCTTGACACTTTGTCTCTGTTAGTAGAGCATCTCTCCTTTTCGCTGATTCTCTCTATTCTTTTCTTACTTTGTCTTTACATGGCCATCTTCACCATCTGAAATATCATCAAATTGCTATCCCTTTTCTTTTATCTTCTACTAATGTAATTTTTCATCAACAGTTTTGACCTTCTCTATGATTAGTGGGATATTGTACTTCTAAGAGGCTCTGGTTCGTCCACTTCGTCCTCGTAAACTTTACGTACTTTGACCCCTTTCAGCATTTTTATTTAATTAATGGGAAATACAGTCGGCAGCCCGAGTGATTTGTAACCGTTTCGTAAGTACGCTAACATGACAGTGAAGCATGTTGTGATGCTGAGGTATTAAGTTTGAGTATTTAGGGAGCGACTTGAGATGTTGTCTGAAGCGGATCTAAGTATAACAAAAGATGCTTTTTCGCTAGCAATGAAAACAAAAGATGAAGAAACAGATAGAGTAATGTATCCCTTAATATAGATATTTCGTATATTTGATTTAAGTAGTGCTGGGAAAATTGAAACTTTGGAATTTGTGTGTGCCTTATTTTTGATGGCTCATGCAGATTTGAAGGTATATTGATGTTTAAGTAGGCTAAATGTGAACTGATATTTGGACTGTATGATTTTGATAAGAATCGAACAATGAACAGATAGGAACTTATAATCTTAATTAAGACTGTACTTACAACTGTGAATGCTATTTCATCTAAGGGGGAGTGTACTATTTAGGAAGCAGTGATAATTGCATAAACAATATTGGATCGATATGATACTAATGGTGATGCATCGATTAGTGGAAGAGAATTCTACAGTTTCGTATCGAAAGATCCTAATATAGTGAGAATGTTACTTAGTTATGGATTGATATCGATGTAAGATTTAAGATTCAACTTTGGTGAACCTCCTGATTCAAAATTACCTATCCCAGATGCAGATAGTGATTTAGAGAATGAAATTTACAAAAGCCGTATAGTAAAGACTTAGGAAGATGAATAAATAGCAATGGGAATAGAAGTGGAGAGGGAAGGTGGAGGATTGGAGACTCTGCCATGGTATCAGTCATTGTAGAAGGATGGCATGCTCCTAGACCCAGATGATCCTGATGATGTGAATGGTAATCCACCAAATGCAACTCTGGAAATCGATCATATTTATGGGTTTAGATGTTTCGATACTCGTAACAATTTGAAAATAAGTGTTGATAATGAACTCTTATATCATACTGGAAGTTTGGCAGTAAAACATGGAGAAAAGCAAGAATATTTCATGGAACATACAGATGACATTACATGTATGGATGCATATGAATTTATGGTTGCCACAGGATAAATGGGATTAAAACCATCAATATTTTGGTGGGATACTCGTTCAATGGAGACTAAAGCAGTATTTAGAGGAGTGTTGAGTGTAGGAGTAAGTAATCTTTGTATATCTAATGATGGACGTAAATTAGCAGCAATTGGAATGGATGAAGATTAATGTATAGTGGTTTATGATATTGATAAAGCAGTGTAAACACGAGTTAATGGAAAGAAGGATGAATCAATAATAGCAAATGGTAAGGGACCTGTAGTAGAGATATTTGATATTAAATTTGATAAGAGTGACAAATAATTAGTGATAGCTTGTATGGGGGAAGTGAACTTTGTAACATTTGAAGGAAATGTATTACGTACTGTTAAGGGAATGTGGGATTAGAAATATTGCCCATTTTAGGCAGTTTTATCAATTGGATTATTGGAGAGTGCAGTTGTTGTGGGAACATTTTAGGGTTAATTGTTGTTATGGAGAGTATGTAGAACAACTATGGCGGTTCCAGATGCACACAAAGGACCTATTACTTGTATGCATACTTCTAGGAATTCATTTATGATTATATCAGGAGGAAAAGATGGATTTATTAATTTTTGGGATCAAAATCTCAAGAAGATTAAATCAATTAATTTATAAGATTACAAGGATATTATAAATAATTGTAAAATAACGGCACTATGTGAGTATGTGGATAGATCAGGTTTTGTGATTGGTACTAGAGGAGGATAAATATTAGAAATAAAGTCTGGATCCCCAAAGGTTAGGGTTAATTCACATTTTGATGGTCATCTTGAGGCATTGGTAACTCATCCAACAAAAGAGATATTCTATACTGCAGGATAGGATTAAATGTTAATGATGTGGGATATTGAGAAAAGAGGTTTGTAGTGTAGCAGAAGATTTGATTATTTTTTAAAAACATTGGATGCAAATGAAAAGGTACTGGTTGCAGGATGTAGTAATGGAGCCATCTTAATTTTGGATCCCTTAAAGTTGACTACTTAATTGGAGTTTAAGGATAGAGATAGTGAAATATCTTGTGTCAAATTATTAGATGATTACTTAATTGTATATTACTCATAACCATACCATGAATTCTTTATTTATGGTGTAAAGACGAAGTTTAAGAAATTATTGACTATTAGTGGTAAACCAGGTAATTGTTTATCAATTGATTATTCTTATAATAAGAAGATATTGGTAACCTTCGATACGCAATAGATATTTTGTATTGATTTAGATAAGAAAGCATTAGTGAAGTATAGAGAAGATGAATGGAAGACTTTCACTAGTACATATGGATGGTAAGTTAAGGGAATATGGCCATAAAATACAGATGGAACAGAAATAACAACTCTTGATAGGAGTTGTGATAAGAGTGTGATTGCGGTAGGAGATAAGTATGCTTAAATAAAATTGTATCGATATCCTGCTTACAAATAAAATTGTAGTTATTATCGTTATTCTGGTCATAGTGGAAAGATTAGCAAATTACGATTCAGTTGTGGAGATAGATATTTGATTAGTATAGGTGAAGCAGAAAAGAGTATAATATAGTGGCGTTTTTAAGTGGAGGAGAATGTGAATGAGAGAAATAGTAGTATGAGAAAAACCCTAATCCCAAATTTGATGACTTAAGAAGAGGAGGAGGATGAGAATCAGAATCAGGAAACTTAAACTACTAATAAACCATTTTTGGAGGTAATTAAAGTTGAGGAAGATGAGGAAGAATTATGTAAATTACCAGAAAAATATATGAATTTAAGATATGTATTTGGAGTTTAAACAAAGTATAAGTAAAATACTCTATATTCATAACTAAAATATGCTGGTGCATTTAAAGTTGTGTATCCTATTGGTGTACTTTGTGTAGTATTGGATACTAAAATAGATTAGACTGCACCATATAGAAAATAGAATTTTTATTATGGACATACACAATAAGTGAATTGTTTGGCAGTCCATCCAAAAGGATAGATTATTGTTACAGGTACATGTGGTGATGAGATTAATTTATGGGATGTGGATACAAGATTAACACTTATAGAAATACGTGGATTTCATAAAAATGGTATAAGTGGACTAAAATTCACTTAAGATGGCACTCTTCTCCTTACCATAGGTACTGATACTTACAATTCTTTATGTGTATATGATTGGTAGGCTAATAGAATCATATGTAATAGTAAAGTTGATAAATCACCAGTGGATGATTGTTGTTTTATAAGTACAAATACAAATATTACTAAATTTGTAACTGTTGGTTCATTTATGAGAATATGGGAGATTAGAGGAAGAAATCTTTCATTTGATTAATTTCCTGGACGACTAACAGCATCCACATTTGCATTTAATAGTGAATTAGTATGTGCAAATGATGTAGGTGAAATAATCATTATTAAAGCTAAATAAACAAATCGAATAACTGGACATTAAGGTAGAGTGAATATTTTAGTTTCTGTAAAGTAGAATCTATTTTCTGGTGGAGATGATGGTAAAATAGTGCTATGGCATTTCATATAAAACTCACTCTAATAAGTATAATAATTTAATGATTAATCAACACCACCCATCCTTTCCTTGGATGTAAGAAATGATCTTTTAGTTTATTTGACGACTACATGTGAAGTTAAAGAAATGGTAACAGCAGGATAAATTAGAACAACAGATATTATAAAGGGTCATGGTGAAGAAATACATGGTTTAGGGGTAATGAAATATAAAGTGTATACGTGCAGTAGAGATCGCACAATAAAGGTTTGGGATATTCGTAATAGATGTTGTTACATAAACAGTGAACCATTTTAACATTAGTTAAAATCTATTGATGTATTTGGAAGTTCAATTGTATGTGGAGATTCAAAGGGACATCTATATTTAATGGATGAGAAACTCAATATATTAAGTTAGATATCAACTAATTTCAATTCTAAGTAGAGAACGGCTATATATGAAATATCTGTAGTTAAATTTAGTGTCGATGGAATGAGAGTGGCTGTTGGTGCAATTGGTGGGCCATCACATGTTGAAGTTTGGAATATTTATTAGAATAAATTTGAAAAAGAGCGATAAATTACAATTAATGCTGGACTTACAGGGGGCATCCTACACATGGATTGGGCAGTAGATGGATAGCATATTGTGGCAACATCAACAAATTTTGAAATTAAATGTATTTCAATCAACAAATTAAGGGATGTTGCATACAATTATGATATTAAATGGGCTTCATGGTCATGCCCATTTGGACCAGGATTATAGCACATCTATCCAAATAAAGTGGGAGAGGATGTTAGTTCTGTGGCACTCTATAAACCTAATTCAAATAATTAAATATTATTAGTTGGAGATCGATTTGGATAGTTGTCATTATTTAATTATCCAACTACGAGTAAATGTTCTCGTCAATACAAGGGTCATGGTGGTTAGATAAATGAGATTTAATTTTGTATGGAGGGACAGTATGCTGTAAGTGTAGGGAATAAGGCAATAATGATATGGTAATTTGATGTTGATGAACCCATCATTCTTGATCCTGAACTTGAAAAACAATTAGGAATTTCTGCCCATCCAGTGGCAGTAAAAAAGACAGGAATTGACAAATATGGAATATCGAGTGCTGCAATACAGGGATAAGTTGAAGATGGTTTATCAAATTAAATTCATCTCAAACCTTGGGTATCAAATATTAAGGAGCCTACTCAATATTATAAAGATCCGATTAATCAGAGTACTCCTCCATTACTTGATTTGGAAATAGAACATGCTTTTGGATATAGAGGAAATGATTGTAAAAATAATATTAGATTCCTAAAATCAGGAAATATTGTTTATCATACAGCATCACTTGGTATAGTTTTGGATACAGCTTTAAATTAATAGAAAATATTCAATCTTCACACAGATGACATCATTACATTGGATGTAAATTAAGATGGTATTCGAGTAGCAACAGGAGAGACAAATACTGGAGTAATTTATGTATGGGATAGCAATACTCTACAAGCAATTTGCAAATTCACACAATTGACTAAGGGGGTACGATCACTTCACTTTTCGCCAAATTTTTATTTAGTAGCATTATCTATGGATGAATTCTCAACTATAGCAGTATTTGATATAAATACTAAGAATTAAAATGGAGGAACATGTATATTAAAATAACCAATTGGAAAATAAGTAATCAATGAAGTAAAATGGTTGAATGAGTATGTTTTTTACACTATTGGGCCTCTTCATTTAAAAGAATGGACATTGAGTAGTCAACTCATAGTGGCAAAGCTGCAAGTTCCAAAAGGAGCTCTATTTACAACTTTTCTTATTTAAGATGAAGAAATGTATATTGGAGATATGAAAGGCAAAGTGTTTATATATTAAAAGAAACAACACCAGCATACCCTCGAACATCATACTTAATAGGTCGATGCTTTAACCTTGACAAGAGATTACTTCATAACAGGAGGGAAAGATTAATTAATTATTATATATGATGCTAAAACTATAAGGGAAGAGCCATTAACATAATTTAAATTGATGGATTTGAATAAACAGGCATTTAATCCATAGGTTAAGAGTATTTGTATTAATGAAATGAAAATAATTGCTGGTACATTTGGGTGTGAGATATGGGAGTTAACTACAAAGGATACTAAAATTAATAATTAAACAAAGTTTTTACCAAAAATCTTAATGAAAAGTCATTATGCTCCTTCAGTTTAAAGCGAACTTTGGGGATTGGCTGTAGATGGAGATTTAATTTTCTCTTGTGGTGATGATGCTACATTAAGAGAGTGGAGTGTTTCAAAAAAGCAACAAATTGGTCTCATTAAAACAGTTCAGGACTCTAATTTTACTGAAATCAAACCTGATGAGAATGGTATATATCCTGATAGTGTTCGTGGGAGATCTATTGCTGTTAATAGTGATTTTGTAGTGGTTGGATTTAAGGATGGTGGTGTAAGAATTTATGATAGAGAGTTGAAGTAGAAAAATTATTATAAAATTGCAAAAGATTGGATATCTGATATTAAGTTTTCTCCTAACAATGATTACATTGCATTTGGTTCACATGATAATTGCATATACATTTACACATTCCCTGAAATGGGTTTACATTAGAAACCACTAAGAAAGCATTCTTCTTTTATAAAGAATATTGATTTTAGTGTAGATGGTACTAAATTAATTTCAACATGTGGAGCTTTTGATTTGATATTTTGGGATGCAGTTTTGGGGAAACAATTACCTTAAGGTAGGAATAGTTTGAGAGATGAAAAATGGCATACATGGACTAATATATTGGGTTGGCCTGTCTAAGGAATTTGGAATGAATAGTATACAGGATAAGAGATTAATTGTGTATGTCGATCCTCATCTCCATATGCACTAACGCCACCTGATAATTATTATTTGCTTGCTGTTGGAAATGATTTTAATGAAGTTTTGGTTTATAGGTAACAATTTATTAACCTAGATATCCATGTATAAATAAAAGATCTGAGCCAATATCAAGAAGGGGACACTCCTCACCTATTTCATAAGTGAAATTTACTTCAGATGATAAATACCTAGTTACTATGGGAGGAGAGGATATGACAATAATATTATGGAGTGTGATTAAGAAATTATGAATTATTATTATAATCAAGGGTCTTCATCATCATTCAATTCATCCTCATCATTTTATTTAACTTTTTTCTGAACAACTTCTCCTTAATTATCGACTAATAAATTACATGGAGTACCTATTGAAGTTAATTATTGTTAAATGAGAGTGCTGGCTTTTTTAACTTCTTTAATAAGATCAGTCACACTTACACATTCATTTGAATATTGCATTAATTCATTTCCTTGGCTTGTTACAATTACATTTATTGACATTAATTATATATAATTATATTGTAATTGGCAATTAGCAAAAAAAAAAAATAATTTTTATAATATCTTGCCTATGGGTGCAGCAGAATCAAAGCAGGATAAATATCATTTCAAGGCTTTTGACACAGAGTTTGAGATACGAATACCGTCTTCAAGTTAAATTGATTGATATACTAGAAAAGAAAAATAATCAAGACGACGATGATTTTGACCCCGACATAGACCTCAAAAAATTAATTATAATAGTAGGCGGAATATTAGTTCTAGTGCTTTTGCTGAAGAAATGATAAATAATCATATCAATTATTTATGACAATTTTTTCATTTAAAACTAATCTCCAAGGGTTCCAACAAATGTATGACTGAAAACTAGTTAAAGCAAATTCAAAATTCACTGCAAAGAATTAAATAAATGCTTTAATAATTGGAGAAATATAGAGTTCCTGAAGATTTTACAGGATCTCGTTTATTGACATGTTGTAATAGGATAATTGAAACCTGGACAGCCTTATAATTGGCTTTTGAGCATTAAACTCTTACAATCAATGAATCTCCTGAAAATATAAAGAAAATGCTCTCATATTAATTGGCTGCTTATATCTACAATTGTGAGACAGAAATATCAGATATCGTTGAGTTTTTGTCCATTTATTTGGAGAAGTACATGCAGTTAGTAATTGAAGACAGTTCTGATAAATATGTAATTAATTGAAGTAATATAGATTGCAGGAAGACTATTGCATGTTTTTAGTGAATTAGAATAGGGGAGGGAACAAGAGTATTTGAAACTATTAGAGGATATTAAAGTGTATGAAGCAGAGAACAAAAAGTTGAAACATGTGGCTAATATTGAAGAAGATGATTCGAGTTCTGAAGAAGAGGAAGCTCCTCAATTAGTTTAATAATAGTAATAGTAACCCATAGAAATGGAAGATGATGTAGATTCAGATGGATTTGAGACAGTATAACCTAAAAGAAGGTACAAAAAATGATGTATAATATATTAAATGTTTTATTAATAATTCAAGGAGTACCCTAAAAATACATTCAAGGAAAAGACTTAATAGGAGAGGAAGAGTATTAAATCTATAGATTGGAATTGCAATGGTACATACTTGGCCTCTGGAGATTCCACAATCAAAATTTGGGCATTTGATGGAAATAATATTAAGAGATCAACTGACTTGAAATAAGGGTCAGAGTAATTGGAGAAGTTACTCTTCCATCCAACTTAACCTGACATAATTGCATCAATTACAAAAGAATATGTTAAAATATGGGATATCAGAACGAAATAGAGTGTGAGATAAGAAAAGCGTGAGTAGATGGGTATTGCTTGTTGGAGTCCAAGTGGTAATGAATTGGCAGTAGGAGTGAAATCAAATAAAGAAACTTAGATTTTATTTCTTGATATGCTTGGTGGTGAGCGATCAATAGCTTATCAGCCAAAGGATAAGGATAAGAATTTTGAATTAAAAACCCTTACTTATGATAGAGATGTTTTTGTAGCTGCAGGATAGCAAAATGGAGTTGGTATGATTTAGTTCATGGATGCTTAAAATCCATAATTACCTCCTTTAGAAACTATGGATGCACATCGTGCTGGGATTACAACTTGTAAATTCAGTAAAGATGGATAGCATATGTTTACTGGTGCATAGGATTCATTAGTCATAATTTGGTAATTACCTGAATTGGTTTGTGCAGGTTAATTGACATCAATAGAATCAGAAGTTCGATCAATGTCACTGTTTGACAGCAAATATATAGCTGTTATAGGTTAGGAGGAATTAGCATACATATATTAAGTTGATAGATGTTTGGCCAATAAAACTGAACATATAGATTCAATAAAATTGGAAGGATAACCTATGGAAGTGAGTTTCCATCCAAATAAGTTTATTTTGGCTATAGTGTGTTAGGATAAAAATAAATAAGAGAGTGTGATTCATTTATATGGCAATTTGGGTGTTTGAATTATTAATATATACAATTATGCAACCACAATCTAAACAGACAGCAAAGGAAGATGAACATTGTTAAGTTGAAGATCACATACTACGAAAGTTTGAGTTGTTAGAATTTAAGGGAAAGGGGGCATATGGAGTTGTATGGAAGGCAGTTGATCGGAAGACCAAATAGGTTGTAGCTTTGAAAAAAGTATTATGAAATATATCAAAGATATTTGATGCATTTCATAATGCTACAGACTCATAGCGAACATTTAGAGAAGTAGTCTTTTTGGAATAATTGAGCAATCATGAAAACATTATTAAATTAACATCAGTCATTAAGGCTGAGAACAACAAGGATTTATATATGGTTTTCGATTACATGGAAACTGATTTGCATAAAGTAACTCTAAACATTATTTAAGGTAATCAGAGCCAACATCCTTGAACCAATACATAAGAAATATATCATATATCAAGTGTTGAAGGGACTTAAATATTTACATACAGGAGAAGTAATACACAGGGATTTGAAGCCATCTAATTTGTTAATTAATTCAGAGTGCAAGGTAAAAGTGGCAGATTTTGGTTTGGCACGAAGTGTCGCAAAACCTGAAGATAGTAGTAAAATTGCTATATTAACAAGGCAATCCTATTTTAACTGAATATGTTGCTACTCGTTGGTATAGGGCTCCTGAGATTCTATTAGGTTCCCAAAACTACTCAAAGGCAGTTGACATGTGGAGCCTTGGTTGTATTGTAGGAGAAATGATGGTTGGTAAAGCCATATTTCCTGGCACATCTACCTTAAATTAAATTGAGCGAATCATAGAATTATGTGGCAGACCAAAACCAGATGAATTAGAAGCCATACAAGCACCTTTAGCAGAACAGGTCCTTTCCAGTATAACAACATAAAAAAGAAAGAGTTTCGCTTAATTTTTCGCAGCTGCACCTGAGGATGCTATAGATTTCATTAGGTAAGGAAGAGATAATTATCTTTTCTAGAAAAACATTATTATATAATCCAAATAAGAGATTGACAGTGGATTAAGCACTGAATCACCCTTATGTGAAAGAATTTAAAAATACTGAAGAGGAATCAATTAGAGGTATTATTGTTATTTATATAGATTCACCTCTTGAAACATTTATGGATGATAATCATAAGTACTCAATTAAAGAGTATCGGGATGCCCTTTACACTCATATTGCATAGAAAAAGAAAGCAGAGCACAAATCCCTTATCATTCGCAATCTAAATGGTAATGTAAATTTGAGTGCAGAAAAATCGAATTCTCCTACAAAAAAGGATTCTTTTATATATAGTAAGAAAGACTCAGAAGCTGATTCTGTGAATTAAGATTTTTAACATCCTAATAGAATGCTCCACAATAAATCTTAATCTTATTCTCAAGGATAGTTTGTTTAACGTAAAGCAACATCTCAGGAAGACATTCAATATTAAGTGTCAACTCATTAGAGTCCTACTTATAAAAGAACATAATAAATGTTTCCTGTAGTGGATTCGAGTAGCCCAATTCATAAGGGTAGTCGGAAATCTTCTCTAGATAAAAAATTGCAAAGCAACCTCACTGCAGCAATGCAAGCAACTATGTCTCAATAGTAATTTCCTCGAAAGGCTTCATAAGGGTCAATATCGAAAACCACTGTTTTTAATAAGTCAATGACTAATACATAATACAATTCACTATTTTAGAAGAAGAAATGATTATGATAACAAATATGAAATGCTACTCATTGTTTTTTAGATTTTCTACTTTCGAGCATCCTTTTTAACCATTTATGTTCTTTAGCTTACTCTAATGTAAATCTCTATTTTGGATCCTTTTACAGTAATCCTACAACTAAATCTTTGGCATCATCACTTACACATTGCCAGAATTCATCTTCAATATCATAGACTCCATCTATTGTGTTTTGTATGATTTCTTGGGGAATATCTGAATCGAATGGTAAATAGCCACTCAGCATGAAGTAGAGGATAGCTCCCAAAGCAAAGTTATCCACTTTTGAAGTAATTTCTTAGTACTACAGGGCCTCTGGAGCCAAGTAATTGAAAGTTCCACATTAAAAATCTTCCATTTTCCTTTATTTAATAATTGAAAGGTAATTGGAAAATCCAAAATCAATAATTTTAACTGATTTAACGGCATTCTAATTTAGAATGATCATAATATTTTCTGGTTTCATATCTCTATGAACAATACCAATAGAATGAATGTACATCAAAGCATCAATTAATTGAGTCAGAATCATTGCAGTTTCAACTTCATCTAAATATTTTTTATTTTAAACATAATCAAACAAGTCACCATCTGTAACCAATTCGGTCACCATATAGATATGTGTTCTATTTTCGAAAGTTTCGTTTAATTTTATAATACAAGAGTGATTCATTAATTTCATTATATCTACTTCATGTTTAACAGTTTCTTCTTCATTAGGAGATAGATTCATTTTGTTTATTAATTTTAGAGCATATTCCTATTTCGTTTATTTTTATTAACATTTATATACAGTTGAATATTTGCCTTCTCCTATTTTTTCCATAATTGAGTAGTTTTTATTGATTTCCCCACTTTAATAATCTAACAATGTACCTAAAATAAACTTAAAGTGCATTATGCCAATCTTTATAGGATTTTTCATCAGAACAATAATATAGTTTGCTTTTGTATTGTTTACCAACATAAAATATTTCAAATCCATATTTTTGGGCTTGTAAATCAACTCGTTCTTCAATAACCAACCCTGACAGGCAAATTATTTTCGAGGGCACAATTTGGCCTTTTTTATGAAATTCAAAGAGGGTATGTGGATAGAGTTCACAAAACCTGGCTTTAATTTAGTTTTTCTTTCCATTTCTAAACAATTCTCCATACATATCCAAGGGCCTTATTAATATGAATTATACAAATTCTTATAATTTGGTTCCTGGTTGTTGATTCCCCATATGTTATAATTGAAAGTAGAATAAAGGGGCATGATTAAATTGGGATGCTTTTATACAAATAATTTAAAGTCTTGTAGAGATAATAATTAATCTTATTTTAATTTGTACACCATATCAACATATTTTCTAATTAACAAATTTAAATTTGCATGCATTTCCATTTTTTAACCATTAACCTAAATTAACATTAGTATTACGAAAAATGTCAAATTCACCCCAAAACCTTTTAAAGGGACTCCATTCCTTTGCACCATACTGTCCTATGGGAACAAATTAGCGTCAGATTGCTTGGAGTTGATGTCTTCCGATATTTTATTAGAACTTTCATATTACTGTTCAGAAAGGTTCTGGCTCTATTTCCTGAACTATACAACTACGGTATAGAGATTAGAAATACGTGATATTTCTAATAAATCTGAACTATCTCTTCTGGGTTTAAATCTTTTCTTTTTCTAACGATCATATGCACTAATGATTTATTAATCTTCTAAAAATAGCTAGTCATCTAATATTTTTTTTAATTCTTCTTTAGGATAATTATGTAACTCAAATTAGTAATTACATCATACCATTTATAGAAAATCACTTTTTAAAATGCCATTTTAGTTGTGGAGATCATACAATTGAAATAAATTGTAAATCTTGCGTTCCTCTGAGCACTTGATATACATTTCAAGTCCAACTAAAAACTCTTCAAAACTCATGTAATCTTCGTGCTTATGTGCGAATCTGTTGAAAATTTGCTCTCCCCATAATCCCTACATTAATCATCGATATGCTACAAACTATTATTTTAAAATAGCAATTGAAACTGTCTCTATTGAGTAGGCTATTGGATGATCGTGATGCGAGGTCTTTGTAAATCAGGATCAGGAGATCGAGTTCAAATTGGTCAACTAGGTAATTTGATGAATTTTACACTTTCCTAGGTATTTTTGTGCAATCATTTTGTGAGTGTTGCTTTTCTTTTGCCTACGTTAAACACCACATTGTATTGAAGAGCCCATGAAAATAAATATTATTTAATTTTAAACGAAAAAGCTAAATCTTTTGGTGTAGGTATTGTGAGCTCTGCATAGAGTGCCAATAATATTAATAAATGCAAATTTCATTTATTTTAAATCTAATAAAATTAAAGAAGGAGAGCCATCAAATTTAGGATATTTTGAGCAGAGTCAACCCTGAGGAATAGAATTTTGCATCTGGGAAGGAGGAAGAAATTATCTATTACAACATATATATATTAGCTATTCTCCCAATATTGAGAATTGTGGAAATCATTAAACATTCTCTCATATAAAAATACATCTCGAATATGCCTGCGTTTGAGCCCTTTACTAAGGAATAAATTCAGGATGAGTCTCAGTAGATATTCAATGACTTTTTGGATTCCCTGTGTCAGAAGGGAACCATGAACATTTACAAGCATATCCACAATAGGATTACTAGTCGTATGAGTTATGCAGATTTGTTGAAATTTGCGACTACCTCTAAGAGTAACATCTTACAACCTAATGATTTCTTAAGATAATCGTCTCTACAATTGAAACATATTAATGGAGCAGTCAAAGTTAAACCGAAAATGTCTGATTTCTATGAGAATACTAGTGATGATCACTTGCAGAAAAGCTACTAAAAGAATTTGACATTCGATTTTCTGTACATTTTTATAGGAGACATTCATCATCACAAGCTTCTAGAAGATCCTGAATATTTATACAATTAAATACAGCACATGAATCCCGATTACTGGAAGGTTAAATATACACCAATACTTCATAAGATTAGTGAATGTATTGATGAGGATGTAGAGGACATGAATGTGTGTTAGGAGAGGAAACCTAATCATTAGTAACTACAACAATCTAAATAAGAATTTTGCTGCATACTCAAGGCAATATGTTTATATTGTGTGGACCTACTGAAGAGTCTTAATGTTGCCACGCTCTACTACTATTCTGTTGTTTATTCATTTCAAAAATTTACAAACCGTATTGGATCACGAGATGATCTTAAAAGCATTTTATATTATTCCTAAAATCATAATAAGGAAAGAAACTATAGACAACATCTAAAAGATTTACTTAAAGGAAAAACAAATTATTGGAAGGAAATGAGAAATAAGTACCTACTAAATTAAGCAGAATAGGAATTCATAAAAATTATTTTAAATTTCTGAAAAATTTATTTATGTTAAAACCACATCAAGTGTTATTGCATGAATTTGCTTAACTTGTTCTGAATCAGAGAATAGAGGTTAGACCTTCGAGTTTGTGTCACTCAACTGCTTTGAACCTATGGCAGATCCGTAGCATCTATATTAAAGATGTTCGTGATTTAAGATTGCAGATTAACTTTTATATTTAAAGATGGAATACTCGTATAATTGTCGAAATTTGGGTATTTGAAGTAATCATAACCAACGAGTAATAGAACTAAACTAAAAAGATTGTTTGTTCCAACACATGCCGCATTGAAGAAAACCCAAAGATTAGCATTGTTACAATCACGAAGTGTGGCAGCTACCTTGTTTAATTTGCCTCTACAACAGGAGATCCAATAACCGAACAAGCATATGAAGATTGCTTATGCCATTGAGAACTCTCCAATCCCAAATCATTTCTCAACTATCAATTTTCCAGTCATCCCATGTTCAAGTAAAAAGGTTGCTTACCTTTCCATGTAGGTGCGCTATTTGAAGGAAATAGCTATTTCCCCTCCACTAAAGGTTGCTTTGAAACCAGCTACCTAACATGAGATTGATGAGATGAGTGCCCTTAGTTAAATTTAAGCCAAGTTTAAGGAGAGAACTAAGCCTTCTTCTCAAATAGCACAAACTATTGAATACTTTAATTTAATTAATTTAACTGTCATATGAACAAATTGGTCGTACAGTAAGTGAAGAGTGTCTTCAATAGTCTTCCTAACAAGGACTTGGATAAACTGCTGAATGTGTTGTTAACAGCAGGAATTTCGAAAAATTGCAAATCGATTGGATATAAATGCATGGAGTGCACAATTACGTATGCCTATTTCATAATATTGAGGTTTAAGGGTGTTCATGCTAGTGGATACGGGCGAGATGAAACAGAAGCAACTCATATTTGTCTGAAAAACTTTATTGATCAAATGCTTGAAGAGGATGGTCATTTGGCCTTTTTGAGAAATATATTAAGGGAACTTAAACAACTGGATCCCAGTGAGTAGGACATAGAGATTTTGCAATAAAAAATTGGGAATATTTCTATAATTTAAAACAATTAAAATTATTAGACTGTTGATAGTTTATTGAATGCAGAGAATGATCAAATATTTACGATTGATAATAAAACAAAGAAGTTTGAAACTATACAAGATAATAAAGAAAATTTGCATAATTAATAACTTAAAACTCAATAATGTTGTAATCATGAGCAAGAGTTAAGAAAGGAAAAAATGCGAATAGAACATCTAGAATTGAGAATAAAATTAATTTTGGAAGAGAACAGAATTCTGAAATCTTTATTGAATGAAAAAAAAGAAAGTGCAAGAAATGATAGTAGTCGAGAAGGTGACACCAAAAGAATGAGATAATAAGTCAGATCTAATAGTGTGAAAATGGGTAAACTACAATAGGCGAGTGGAGTACCAAAACTCAATCTTGACCAATTACCTACTTATTACGGAAAATAGAAAACACTATTTTGATTTTTGTTTATTAATTAGTTAAATATCACTTTTTTCTAAGACTTGGCCTCGTAATTTTCTAACTTCTGTTTGGAATTTAGGATATTGTTTGTGAATTTCTATTTGAAACTTGTTAAATAGTATTTAGTTTGCTTGCTTGCTAAGACATAATTGGGATATCTCTTTTTCTTTTTTAAATAATTCTTCTTCGAATTTTTTTCTTAAATATGTATTTTCTTATAGCTTTAATTATAATTTTTATTGCTCTTTTTCTCTTTAATAATCTCAGAAATCTTTTTCTTTGTAGAAACCCTTTGACAAAAGCTTAAAGTTTGATGAATTTTTTCAATCTTTTTAGTCTTTTCAAATATCTCTTTGATTTTATCACTAAACGATATGATTAAATTCTCATTATTGCTTAATTTCTCAGTAATCCAATATTCCAAATTTAAACAAGAGCTACTCTTTATTTATGCTTACTGAAGGCTGACCAGAACTTTGTCAGTCCATCTTAAACTTTAGAAAATTTTAATTTTTTAGCAGCCATTTTCATTCTAATTAGATTCTGTAAAATTAGTAAAGCATTTTCTTAAGCTAATTATTATCTCAACTCAACTGCCTTAAAGCTCTTATAATTTTTCTGGATTACGATTGCTGCTTTATGCCTAGACAATAATTTTTAATATCTTCTTTTCTATAAAAATCTTATTAATAAAAACATTTATACCCTTTGACAATGCTTGTAATTTTGCTACTATTTGTGCATCTTTATTGATATTTTACTTTCCACCACCTTTGTATTTTCTAATACTTTTTAAGTTTGATTTTCAGCTCATTAGCAATCTGACTATCATTATATTTTAGATACTTTAATTGCTTTCTTCATTCTAAACAGTTCATAGATTGTCATCAAGGCGAGTTCCTCTTCTAATTATTGCTTTATTGATTTTGCAATATTTTATCTCACTCTACATTGTATCATTGTCGCCATTTTATTCCTTTTAAGATGATATTTTTATTTTCTCGCTAAGAACCCTCTAACGAGTGTCTGTATTCTTCTTGCTGAATTGTAATTTTTGAGCCGAATTCTCAATTGTTTGGCCAGAAATCTTCTGGCATATTTCTAAATTATGATAGCATGTTTTGTATCTCTTAAAAACCATTTGATTTTCTTTGCCTTATACATTCTGTAGAATTTTTAAATCATCAAAGCTGCTAAAGATTCAATATATCTTTTATCTATCATCTTTTCTCTTTTTAAATTACATTTCTAACCCCAGATTTCGATTTAAGTGTCAGGTAATTATGATGAAAGAGTTTACTCTTCATCTATTAATATTTCATAGTAATATCTTGTTGGACTTTTAAAGTCATCTCCAAAAACGATATTAAACATGCTCTCTGCCATATTGTCTAACATTTCATGTAACCAATCAGCTCTTTCTGCACAAGCTGGAGATAAATTCACCTCTAGTAACCATGGTTTACAATATTCATCCAGCATAATGTCAAAACCATAAAGTTCAAAGCAATATTTTGATTCTCCATCAAATTGCTCTTATAAGATTTTTAAAGTCTTTATCATTAATTCATTGCATTATGGTCGTACTACTTTAAGCCAATCAACAGGAAGCCATTTCTACATAAAATCACTACTATAGATTGAATCGTTATGACTAAGTTTATAATAAATTTACTTCTTGAACTCGCTCTTATTAAGTGAAAAGTTAGTAAGATGTTTGAGCAGATTTTTTATGTCTTTGATATCATAAGTCTAACTACACATACGCATATAACAATGACTAAATACAAAGGCTTATAGAGGTTGAAAACTCCTTACTAAGACCCATTGCCTCAGATCGAATTTATAATTTTTGTAGAGTAATGGTCTTTCAATGTACTTTTAGACTAACCTATCTTGCATCTAGAGGCCACTGTTGATTATTTCAGGTAAAACGTTTTCTAAATAAATTCCTTGACCTCGAGCACAACCTCCTGGTTTTATAATCCAAATGTTGTGTATCCCATCAACTTTGTAAGTTGGATCATGTTTCTTAAAGAAGAGATGGTAAGAATAAAGTTTTCTGATTAAGAATTCACTAGGGCTGACCCCTTTGTCAAATTTTTATAGCTAAGAATAAGTAATCAAACTAGCATACTCATAAAATATTACTTTTATCTAGTTCGACTGATGTATTAATTGCTTAATTCAAAGTTTTTATCATCATAAAAACCATACTATAGTTGGCGCTTCATATCAGACATGCGGGATAGCACTTCTGATAATACTGAAATATCAAATTTAACATCTGATGTTTACTTTTGAGCCTCTAACTCTTAGGCAGTATAGATATTTTTATATTTTCTTTTAACAGTCTTTTTAACTTCGATTCTTTGTATTTTCTATTTAAGTTCCTTTTCCTTCCAGTATTTATAAATATTTTCCTTTAGTTACTTCATTTCATCTTTTCTCTTTGATTTCAATTAAATAACACATTTTTTCACAATAACAGTAACTGCTGTTCTTTCATACTCCTTTAAAAAATCTTCTCGATCAGTCGCATTACCTAAATCGAATGCTCGAGGAAAAAATTAACTTGTATCGTAGCCATATTCGCATTATTGTTTAAAATTACTCAGCAAGCAAGATTTCGTAGTCAATTCTTTAGTGCTTTTGAAGTGGTTATAAAACTAACCCTCTAATATGGTTTTGAAATCATCTGCATTTTCTGTATAAACCCACTTTAAATCAAAAAATTGTGAATTGCAAGAAGTTTCAATCCAGCCATGCTTTGCAAGGCATCTTCTGATGTATTCATCCTGTGAGTTGAAGCAAAAAACTTTTGTTGCAATTGAAACATTCTGTCGTTTCAAATAATCATTCATAAGAGATCGATGATTGAAGTAAGTTTTATTTTTCATTAACTATTCTACATTAGCCTTTTTTGGTTGTGATTGCTTTCTTTAAGATTCTTATGAAATTGTAGTTTCTATGCTGCTTGATTGACGAGATACTCTAGATAAAGATAATGCATTTTAAGCTTATTTGATGGCTTGTTTTTGCTGTGTTTATGAGGATGGCTATTTTTTAATTTCTGGAAGAGATGGCTATTGGGTAGTTTATATTATCCTTGGCTTTGGTGCAATTTGTTGCTTCATTAATTAATAACTGAATGCGCATCGATCCAACAAAAGTAGTTACTGTATTGCTATACTGCAGTGTTGTCATATTCCTTTCATTAACATTCTCTAGTATCCTCTTTGGAGAACCTAAAAAGCTTACAAGAGGCTATGATCCAGATGGTAATTTAATTCTTCATCAAAGGAATGGCTTGTGGTGTAGATTTCGGATTAACTGAATACCCTTACATATACTTCACTAATCCAACCTCTGCAACCCTGAAGTAATCAGTTTGTGTGAAGACATGCCCTGATATTGGGAAAAAGACAGAATGTAAAAAATGATTATTTCAAATCATAGTGCCTAAGGAACTGGAGTGTGCTCAAAATTCTGTTGTGAAAGAATGCAAGGGAAAGATATCTATTGACAATCCCTAAGAACAATTTTTGATTTACGATTCCTTCCATTATAAGGGAAACATTTGCATACCCAGAAACTTGGCTTACTATGAGGCGATCAAAGAATTGGCAGCTCCTCCTACAAGATTGACTAACACTAATGATGTTTATTAGGCGAAATGGTTATTGGTCGTGTTTATCTTTGTGGCTTTAGCTTTTTGCTATTTATTACTAGATCAATTGAAAGCTAACACCCAATACTGTGTTTGGGGATTAGTTTTGGGTCTCTTTTTCTTAGTAGGAGGTTTAGGGATTTATTTTGCAGCTGAGGCTCGTGATGCTTTTAGATATGCCTAATCAACCAATTCAATAACTTCATTTTAGGTGGATGAAGAATACATTTTGAAGATGACTAACGTTCCATCACCAGCCACCTTTATGATTCTATCATTAGTGTTTATTTGCCTGTTTTTCTATGGGGCTTATTTCCTATACAATAATGTAATAGAATTAAGGATCTAGCATAGTTATTTGAAATGGTGGAAGTTTTCATGAAAGGTCATGAGTATCTTATATAATTTGCTTATCCATTGATAGGATTTTTTTCCTTTTTCTTATTCTTAACACTGATAACAGTTTTGTACATTATATACCTATATTAGAGCTTTGAGATCTTGCTTTGCTGTAAATTTTGATTAAATAGGTCCATTTGAAAAAATATAAGGCGGAATTCTTTACTATTTATAATATGTGGTGTACTTCTTTTTCTTTTGGGGAGTTCAAATAGTATTTGGATTCAATAATTACATCACATCATCATCATTAGTACAATGGATGACAGTTGGATATGTAACATCTGAACAATAGAATCAAATTTATAATCATGAACAATCATCATTGTTACTAACAAGATACTTCTTACATGAATCTCTATACTGTATTAGTAAGATAGCTCATGCTGGTTTACTATTACTCGTATCCCCAATTAAATTTGTTTGTGATGCATTTAGAGATTGGGCATTAAGTTAACAGAATGATAAATTCAGAAGCTTCTTAACAAAATTCTGTTGCTGGCCTTTTATTTAAATTTACTAACTAGTTCGATCAATTGAAGATATAATATTTGTGGAATTAGCAATAAATAGAAGAACCTAAATAACAGTTGGGATATGTTTGAGTTTGGTTGAATAATATTTGGATTTAAAGAATGAAAATTCAACAACGGTTGAAACTTATGAAAGATTAAGTAATATAATTCTAAATAATAGGAAATATTGTTGATTCATTTTTATTAATAACAAAGGTACTAACAGGATTGGTTTGTGCAGTTCTTTGCAAAACAATTATTTCTTTTAAGTACTTTTCAAATGAAATGTATGAAGGAAATGTAACCTGTTTCATAGCAGCATTGATTGGCTATTATATTGCTTCTATTTACTTTTAAATATATTCTATTGTAGTGGAAGGAATGGGTTACGTGTATTTGAGAACCAGATAAATTGATACTTTAATGTAGAAGAGTAATCCAGATCAATAAAGATAAGGGTAAAGCACAATTCAAGTATTGGAGGATAGATTTAAAGTACAATATTAGAATATTTAGAACCTAACAAATGCTATGAGAACTTTAGAGGGAAGAGTAGAAGTTAGAGGGGGAGAGAGATTACCAATTTGATAATAACAACAATATATGAATACATTTTTAATTGTTATAAAATTAAATGGAGTAGAAGTTTTAATCAGCTGCCAACATTAAGGATAAAATGAAGTTATTGGAGTCAGTTGATGTTAAGTTGACATAATAGGAAATTGAAAATATCTATAAAAACATACATAATCAAGGAGATAATAGTTATTAACTATTAGAGCATGCTTTGAAATAAAATTTTGGTGGAGTTCTACCTAAACCAGGAAGCAATGTAAATGATGCACAATTTAGAAAAGTGTCTGAAAGTACAAAAGATTTAGATCAGATTAGTATTTATGTCAATATTATTGAAACTTAATGCAAGCCTGATTAAATTAAGCCATTGTATAAATAGTTGGGCTTTTAGGCAGAACGTCTGATCATGGAGTTTAGGAAATAGGGAAACATTCTCTAAAAATTGCATCTTGATATTCAGAATCTGAATCACTAGAGTAAGGTTATTTCGATGATAAATAAATTATGTCCTAAAGACTTAAGCTTTAATCCTGAATTGTTCTCTTTAATGTTGATTCCATTTAAGAGTTTGAAGGAACCAGAAAGCAAACATTTAAAATTACTAGAACAATTGGCAGATGTTTTATTGCAATAATGCCATGGTGAAGGATAGGCTAACTAAAACTAGGTCCATGATTGGTTGGCAATGTTAACAGGAATCATATAACATGCTTATGAGGGATAAAGTATGGGATTATTCATATTGTTAAAAAAAGTAAAGTCTATATTAATACTAGATTCCATAACCAGTTTTAAATGAATTGTTATTACGACATAAGAACTATATGTTATTTAACTATTTTAACAATGCACAAGTAGCTCTCAAGATATTTTAAGGATTGACACAATATTCAATTAATTAGGAAGCCCTATTCTTTATAAGTTCTGTTAGTCAAATTATTTACAATTATGTAAAAGAAAAGAAATCCAAACATTATTCTCTGATTTTATAGCATCTCTATAAAGAGTTCATATTGACAAATATTTTGGGCAATATTCAGATGATTTATTGTACAAATGAAATTATAGACTTGCTGTAGATATACATTATAGGGATGTCATCAGTGAATCCTGAATTACTTAAAGACGCTATAGAACTTTTGTGCCACAGAATTTAATTTTTAGCGAACATTAAATTTACTAGTAGAGATTTTATAACACCAAGATATTATTTTTTGTAGAACATTTCTCGTTATTATAATTACTTATAATAAAACGAATAGTTTTTATAGATTTACAATTTATGTAGAGAGAAATCTACAAGTGAGGTCAATCGTTTAAAAGACACATACTATTAGTGGGATTTTTAGAATTTGAGTGATCAGTAATAAATTGATTAAAATCTTTATGAAAAAGATCCTAAAGATTTTGTTGGACTTGAGAATCTTACAAATACATGTTTTATGAATAGTATTCTGTAAAGTTTATACATGACTGAAAGTTTTAGAAAATTCATACTTGAACTTTAATTGACTTCATAATCATTATAAGTGATACCTGATACATCTTCATGTTTAAGTAGTTTGTAAAAACTATTTATGCTTCTAACATATCAGAAATAGGGTTATTGTTCCCCATATGAATTAAAAAGATAGCTAAGAGAACCTTATAGTAACACAAATGATTAGTAGGATGTTGGAGAGTTCGCTCATCATTTTTTAGAGGACCTCCTGGAAATTATTCCCTAAAAATTACAATTAACCTTAGAAAATATGTTCTTCGGATATCAAAGATCTATAATTGAGTGCTTTAATTGTCCTAAAAGATAGCCTAATTACGGGCAAAAAGAAAAGTTTTTAGGAATTGATCTACATTTCACTGAATAAGAAAATGAAAATGAAGATCTAATTAATATGATTAGGAAAGCATACGAAAAAGAGTAAATAGAATTTACTTGTGATAAATGCAAAAAGAAATCAGATAATATATTTAAATCTTAACAATTGGTTTAATTACCATCCGTACTATTTATGACAATACATAGGTTTGATATTATAATTGATTTAGATTTACATACAATTTAAATCTATAAACTATGACTAAGATGCTTACTAAAGTTCCATTTCATTTTGAAATTGATATGAGGGAAGTTTTTGGAAATAAGTATTTGAAACCATAGGACAGTGTATATTATCTATATGCATTTATTGTTCATCTAGTATGAAATCATGAAATAATTAGGGAAAAAATAGTTTTTCAGGGCATTATATTTGTTATGCACGATAACTCAATCAACCAGATACTTGGATAGCATTTGATGATACTATGATTACAAGTTAAGAAATCAATAGTCAATAGTTAGATGAACTACTAATGTAAATTTTTATAATATAAAAGTGCTGAAGAGGCACCTTATTTATTGTTTTATTAAAATAAATCAGGAAAGCCATTAATATTCAATAATTGACATTAGTTTATAATATTTTCAAAATATGTTACAACACATTTTTTCCTATTTATCTGGTTGCTATTGTTATATTTCTATTTTAGATGATGGTCTCTTTTATTGAGTTTACACTTAAGCAGATGGCTTTCTGTCAGAAACAACTTCAGCAATTTTACTTGAGCCATATATTTCGTCTTGGGATTTATTTGCTTGAATTATTAATTGTGTAAAGAGTTCCATGCTTCTTTCCAATCCTTGATTACCTGCTGAAGTTGCAGACGTTTCTGAATAGTAGACATTAGGTGGTAAACGTGATTGGGCATATAGAACAATTTGATCTTTACTCAATTTTTCAGTTTGCCTTATTCCTTTAAGTGGGGCATTATTTTTTGAGTTGACTCCTTGTACATTTAAATCTACACATTTTTGGGATATTGCTTTAATGATGTCTTCATAGCTAGGACATTTTCTCTCTAAATCTCCCATAGTGCCTAGGAATAAATAATAAGCGTTCATTTATTTCGAATTTTAAGCACATTAGGAAAACCAAGTGGAAAGTGCATTTTCGAATGAGGTTGCATTGTTTAATGAGAACGCAATAATGTAAATATGACTTTGTATTAAAAAAGCTCGAATCATGGCACTTCATATATTGATGGATTACATGTTTTTTATTTCTCCTGAAGTAATCCAAACATAGATTTTTTGTGTAGTTTTATCTGGCAATAATACTCGTGATATAAAAAAGTCAACTGACTGAATTTACTTATCATTAACCTTTGATTCAATGTTTAGCATAGTTTCCATTAATTTACTTTTGCCTACTGCCTGATCTCCAATTAAGATTACTCTGAAATCTTATGTAAAGGATAAGTTACTTGATTTTTTTCTCTTTTTACTCAGATAAGATTGATAAGCTGTCCTACTCCATTTATTATTTATTTATAATACGTAATCATAATCAAGATTATATTTATGCTGAAAAACATCTAATGTCTCCAGTTTGCTTGTAGTAAATATATTTTCTGAAGTGTTTGATATATTGATCCCACATGTACTTTTCTTTCATTTCATCGGTTATGATGTAAACAGTAGCATAGGGGAGGCCGAGCATTGATAATTTTGTAAAGAATTATGTCCATTTCCCCTTGATCCGTGATAGGAGAGGCAAGCTTTTAAAAAAATAGATTGTTGCTACAGACACTATCACTGATGCAACCAATCCATAATCTCTGTATTGTTGTAAGAGAGCATGTTAACTATTGAATTCATTCTTGAAAACATGATAATTGAGTACTCCTCCCTAAGAGTAATCTGCTGTTGCTTACATTTTTCATCATATCATGATAAAATTATATATTACTGATCTTTGGATAATATTTCACTGTATAGTCATGTTCATACTAATCTCTTTCAGGGAGCATTTTAATATTATGACAAATTAATTAAATTATTTCAAATCGAAAAATTCTTCATTGTTAGTTCAACTTTATCCTTGAGTTATTGTGGTTTAAGTAAATTTAATTCTGCATCAACCATTTTACTTTCATAAATGTTGTTTTGGAATTTTAAAGGATGAATTGTCAAACTTAATTTTTAAATTAATCTTTGACAGTCATAGAGTTCTTATGGAGGTAACTTAGTGTTAAATTGCATTTTGCTCCACACATCTTTAATACATTGTTTCATCAAACTATTGTAAGTATTATAAAGTTCCTCTGAGCCGAGTTTGCAGGCGATTATCTCTTCCATTTTACGAATCTACTATATCGTATTAAATACATTGCTTTTTGTTTAGTCAGATGCATTCTGATTATTTTTTGCAAACTTTTTAACATTAGAAATAAGATGTTCTTTAAGAAACTGTTCCTGGGTTTAGAAGCAAGACTTGAAACTATTTAGAGTCTTAAAATATTCTTGTTATTTTTTGAATATATTAAATTGTTCTTGAGTTAGTGATAAAGAAGAGGGTTCGAGCTAAAATAATAAAATTTTTTACCTTTCCAACTAAAACTGATATTACAAATTACAATTCATTAATTACATATTTTGTTGATGCAGAGGAAATCATTAATTATGATTCCTTTGAAATGAGGAGTACAGGAACTTTTTGAAAGTATGCTAAGACAACATCATTTACAAATTTAATCGAATCTAGAAGATATTCAAAATATCCAACTAGTTATTCGGTAACTTTTTCGTCATTTAATTTATTTTTTTCTTTTTCCAAAAATTTATCTGTTTCACTGCAAAATGTGGAAGTGGTGCTAAGAAGGTCACTTTTTAAAATAGTCTGATATTCGACTAATTTCTCCACAAAGATATCATCCCATCTAATTCTTTTTTCTGGGTCTATAGCTAACATTTTTTTAATGAGATTCTTTATATCTTGTTCAACTTTGACTTCTTCCGGAAACACTAATTATTGGGTTGTAATTTTCTTGAAGAGTTTTTAAAGGTTGGCATCAGCATAAGGTGGAGATCCATAGAGCATTTCATAAAATATGATTCCCACAGACCAGACATCAACTTTGGATGAAAATTTTTGTCCTTGTAGCAGCTCTGGAGCGCAATACATCAGAGTACCAACAGCAGTTTGTGTTACAAAATTATCCATTTCTTCAACTATTTTAGAGAATCCGAAATCAGCTATTTTTGCAGTGTTATTCTTAAATAGAATGTTTTCTGGTTTCAAATCTCGATGAATGACTTATTTCACATAAAGAGCCTTATATCCTTCCACTATTTAGCAGAAAATTTTTAACGCTTCTTCCTGTGGTAATTATCTTAAAGTCCTTTCATTCAACTTCTTGTACAGATTCCCTTGATTGCAAAATTCTAAAATTATGTAATGGTTATTCTCTGTTTTAACTATATCTATCATTCTTGTATAATAGCATTTTATTTACTTCACGACATGTGGGCTATCAATGCTAGATTGGATGTCCATTTCTCTCTTCAAGAATCTCAGATGTTCCTATTCTTGGGGGGTCTTTTTGCACCTGAAATTTGAGATAGCTTTAATGGCTATTGATTGACTTGGCTTTCCATTCATGTATCCTTAATAAACTGATGCAAAAGATCCCTAGATATTTTGATATAAATTTACTGAGCCTAAGAGCTTTCTTAATAAGATTACATATTTGTTATCGATGACCTTAGTGTCATCTTATTTAATTGATCCGGACATCATCATTTAAAAATAATATTAATCAAAGAAGAAATCTATCTGGGTTATATATATTTTTGTAAAATATAAAATGGCACAACGACCAAAATCCATAATGGAAATGTTTGATGAGGATATAGATGAATTGAATTTAGAAGATGAAGAGGAATTTTAACAATTAGATTATCAATAATTTGGCAGTTCTGCTTAAGATTAATTTGGCAGCTCTGTGTAAGATTAATTGACGGAAATTGTAGAAGAACCTGAAGAAAGTTTGGAATCACAATAGTTGAAGGATAACTCAAATAATTTTGATGGTGATTACGAATTACCAGTGCTTATACTTGATGATAACAGCTAATTAAGTGAATGCAGCAAAATCAAACTTGGAGGTTTTAAGAATTATGTGAAGAGGCAAAATTTATAAAACTAACAAATTGAGTAGCAATTCAATCAGATTGTTAAGGAATAGGCTGAAAAGCTATTGTAGGAAAAAAAATAAGAAGAAATAATGAAAAAAGTTTAGAAATAAGCGAAACCTTCAAAATTATAAGAAAAAATTTCTGAAATGTTAGCTTAACCTACTTTGGAACCCTTAGATATTGAAAGGAAAACTTAAACTATCTAATAAAAACCTAAAAAACATGATGATTCAGAGGAAATATTAAAATTGAAATAATTGATAAATGAATATAAGGTGAGGTATAACTAAGACTAAGATTTAATAAAAACTCTCAAATTATCATTACAAAAGTTAGAAGTTAACACTACGAGGGATAGCTGTTCAACGAAAGCAAGTTTTACAGATGATATTAAGTGTGAAAATGAAAAATTAAAGCAAGAAATTATTGTCTTAAAGAAATAGTTTTTTAAAGAAAATGAATAGTTAAAATAATAGATATCCAAAACATTAAAAATACAATAAGGAATCTAATAGCAAAAATAAAAGGATTAATAAGTACCAGATGTTGCAAAATAAGAAATAGCTAAGATTTAAGCTGAAATGACATAATAGGGATGCTAGTTTAGGAATAAGATTAATGAATTGCAGTCATAAATTCAAGAAAAAGACAAAAAAATTCAAAAACTAGAGGCAGAAATAAAGAAAATGGAAGATCAGAAAGACAAACCTGATTAGTAGCAAAAATAAATAATGAGTTTGCAGGAAGCAAATGGGAAATTGCAATAAGAAATAGTAGCTGTAAAAGAAAAATATATGCTTGATAATTAATTAAAGCTATTGTTTCCAACTCAATAAGAAAATTTGCTTAAGGCGATGAATATTTTTCTTGTTTTAGAAAATTAAGAAAAGGTTAAGCGATATGTGTGCAAAATTGCCTACTCATATGTTCAACCCTTTTTCAAAAAAATAATAGAAAAAATTGAATGGGCTTATTCAATGATCAAATATAAGTGGACAAAACAAATTGTTCATCATCCAGATAACAAGTAAGTATTATTGGAAGCAATGAAATAAATAAGAGCCAATCCAACTAATTTGGAAAGTGAAAATCGCTAAATGAAAAAAGAGATTAATAGTTTAAGTAGTGAAAACACTGATTTAAGAGAAAGATTACAAAAATTATAAACAGAATATGATGAAAAGTGTTCTATATATTCGCAATTTGAAGAAATAGTTAAAGTCGATAAAATAAAGTTGGCTAACTAATTAATGATGAGGATTTTGAAAAAAGAGGCAGAGGATAGGCAGACTGGTGAATAAAATGAATAACCAGAATTATAATTAGTTAAAGTATAGTTTTTTATTATAAAGGAATATTGTGATTTGATATTAAAATCAACAAATGTGAAACATTAACCTGCAATTCAAAAATAGCAGACAAAACCAAAACAAGAAATAAAAAGTACTTGTACAGTTGTGGTTAAAAAGTGTGTGTATTCTGATAGACATCAAAAAAGAGATGAAAAACCTACTAAAGGAATGTATTATAATAAATGATTTTCTCAATATAAGAATTTGTCGGATTTATTATATTCTAGTATTTTCTCTTATAAATTAATTCGTCATAACACGTGTATAAAACTAAATTAGTCTGGTCATAGATATGGATCCTTAGTATTTAATTGTGATGAAAAAGCCCATGAATTAATAAATATAATGCAATAAAAGATTGTTTTCAAGTAAGAAGCTCGTAGTGCCTTTTTGGATGCCAATGGTCATGTTGATTGGACTAAAGTTTAAGCCAGATGGACAGAATTGAGTGCAGTTAAAGTCAGTTTGGGAAACAAGTACTTCACTCCAGAGGTTGTTGCACAAGTCTAACAATTACCATAAGACGAGTAACATCGTTTCTTGGATGTCATGATTGGTGGTTTGGCAAACGATGACTCATCAGTTGGTGTCTATGCTACAAGACCTGAGGACTATGATATATTTGCTTTCTACTTACAACCATTGATCAGAGAGTATCACAAGATTGAAGGTGAAACAAAATAAGAACATGATTGGAACATTCCAGTTGATGAATACGTATTAACAAAGATTGATCCAAAACTTGAGAAAGTTTCAATGAGAGCAAGAGTTGCAAGAAATGTTAAGGGATGGAATTTGCCACCATCAATGACAAAGGAAGAAAGAATTCAATTCGAAAATAAAATGGTTTAAGCTTTTGAAAACTTTGGAATTGCAGGAAAATATCACAGTTTGACACCAGGACACAAGAATCAAATTACTTAATAATAAGCTGATGACCTAATCAATAGACATTTCTTATTCAATGATATGACAACAGACAATCACTTAACATCATCAGGTGTTGCTTCAGATTGGCCATATGGTAGAGGTATTTGGCTTAGTGATGATGAAACTAAAATGATTTGGGTTGGTGAAGAGGATCAATTGAGAATTATTTCTATTGTGTAAGGAAATGATCTTGGAAAGGTAGATTAATCACTCTACTAATTGTTGACAGGTATTGAAAAGAGTGGTCTTGAATTCGCTGAACATCCAGTTTATGGAGTTGTGACAACTTGCCCAACAAATATGGGAACTGGTAAGAGGCAATCAATTTTGGGCAAATTCCCAAATATTACCAATGGAGGAAAGGATGAGAAGAAATTAAAGGATATTGCTAAAACTTTGGGATTACAAGCTAGAGGAGTTGGAGGTGAACATTCATCAATGGATGCTGAAGGAACAGCTGATATTTCTCCATCTGCTAGATTTGGTGTTACAGAAGCAGTTGTATCAAGAAGACTTTGGGAAGGTCTTATTAAGCTTTATGAAATTGAAGCTGAAGCTGGAAAATAAAAATAATGATTAGTATTTCATATGCAAATATAAAATATTTTGTGTATTCGATAAGATTCCTGAATAAAAGATCGATTTTTATGGTCCTTTATGGGAAATTCCTTAAAAAATGTTTTATTTTCGTTCTGAATTATGTTTGAGTAATATTTAATGCAATACCTAGATCTTTGGTGAATCGCAGAGTAGCGGCCAAAAAAACGTCAGTTGCAGTCCAAAGAAAAAAGGGAAGGAAATTATTTAATTTGTAATTAATATGATTAATTTTAAAGTTTGGAAATGTCAGTATCTTATGATTATTGAGCTCTTATTTTCTTATAAAACTAGTAAACCATGTAAAATATCCTTTAAGAATCTAAACCTATGATTATCTAATCAGAAATAAAACACGATTAATTATTAGCTATCTGTGTATGAGGTAAGTAGCACTTCACCATTTTTGAAATAATTTAATATAATTTTTATAATTAACAGAAAAATACAAATACAATGGATCAAAAATAGAAGGTCCAGAGTCTCATGAATAATTTTATGAAGAAGGAATAGGCAAAATCAGGATCAATTACGATTAAATTATATTAGAATAATGAGATTGCACACACTATCCAATATCCCACCAATAATTAATCGGCAGCTAATTTGGTGCTTTACCTCAAAAATTTGCTGAATGCTCCATCTATCATAGGATTCCAAACAATAGAAGGCAATAGTTTATTGGATTACTATTTGACTACAAACAAAGATCTTACAATACTCAACAATTAAACTCTCTCCTTGAAACCTTTGTATGCAGTCTATTAGGCGAGTATAAGTTTAGATTCTTTTTACTTTTTGTAATGCATAGGAGTTGGAGGATTCAGTAGAGTTTATTTGGTTAGATGCAAATCCAACGGATAATTTATGGCCTTAAAAATGATTTCAAAGTAGTTCATAGAGTAGAATGACAAGTTTTAGATAATATAGAATGAAAGAAACATTATGGTTTATCTGGCCATGGACAATAATCAGCATCCTTTTTTGTGTAAATTGTTAAGTGTTTTTGAAACAAAAAATTGGGTGTGTTTTGCTTTAGAATACTGCCCAGGAGGAGAACTCTTCTAATAATTAAAGAAGGTCAAGAAAATGGATGAACAACAAGCAAAAATTTACTTTAGTTAAGTTTGTTTGGCAATACATCACTTACATGAAAATCGAGTCATATACAGGGATATTAAGCCAGAGAACATTTTAATTGACTGTGATGGAAATGTCAAACTTGCAGATTTTGGGTTAGCCAGACCTAACATGGAGGATGATAAGTTAGCCTACTCTTTTTGTGGATCCCCAGAGTATATGGCACCAGAAATGCTTTTGAAATCAGGACACAATTACTAGATTGATCACTACTGTTTAGGAGCATTATTGTACGAATTATTAACTGGCCTCCCTCCATATTATTCAAATAATCCAGAATAAATTTATCAAAATATTTTACAACATGATTTAGTTGTACCAAATAAAAATTTAAGTGCTGAAGCAAGAGATTTGCTTACTAAATTGTTATAGAAAGATGTTTAGTAGAGATTGGGAAAAAACTTTGGGATATATGAAATATTGAAGCACCCTTGGCTATAAGAAATAGTATTAATTAAATTGTTAAATCGCAGTTATGAACCACCTTTTAAACCTGATTTATTAAAAATGAACTTTGATTAAAAGGAGATAATTAATGGAGAGAGTTAGTTTTAAAAGGATTTACATAGATCTTTAAATTCTGAGAATGAAAGTGTCTTCACACCATTTTTTAATAATTTTTATTATACAGCGATTCCTGTGAAGGTTTCATAAAGATCAGCCTCTATAACTTAAATTAATATTTCGAATGTAGATGACAGGATAACTAATATCTTATTGAGCACAAACAAATAAAAAAATATTTCACAAGCTCATTCATCATCTAGCCAATCGTAGTTAAAGAAGAAAAAAGATCCATTGTAGAGTCATAAAGATAATAAAGAAAATGTGTTTAAAAATTATACTTCATTAGTTAATAAGACAGGTACTAAACACAGAAAAAATAATCAAAGTATGCCAAATACTAATATGGTTGTCTCAGATGAAGCAAGATCTCTCTCTTCATAAAAAATTGGAGAATTACAAAAACATACAACAAATTTCAATTCAAATATAGTGGCAGCTTAAGTAACAGAAAATGATGATGAAGGAACATATAAAACTCACAAAAATTCATAAGGAGATACAAAAACTCTCCACAAGAATCACACTAATTAATGCTCTCTAATTAGATATTTCAAATAATGACTTATACACAAGATAATCAATTCTTTAAAAATTCCGTAAATTTTTAATTAAGTATCTTTTTTCTATCTAATTCTTCTCTCTTAAAATGTTATTCATCTGTTTGTGAATGGGTTATTCTATCCTCTTTTTCGGCTTCAAATTCAATAGATTTGTCTCCTTTCTTAACTGTGACTATCAACTTTAAATTGAACAATCGTTTGTAAACTTGGGCTAATTGTATTTCGATTTCATTTTTCACTTACTTAATACTTCGACCAGATTCACCAATAACAATCTTGGCTTGAGATGTTGTTTAAACATTTATTTGAATTTCAATCATTGCTGATTCTTTGTTTGTTACTCTAAACTCTCTAATATTGACTCCCATAATAAAGGGTATTTCATTATAGAATCTTTTAAATATTGCTTATCTCACAAATTGTTCCAATTAATCAATTGGAGTTGCAAGATGTTTTTAATTTTCATTGTATTTCCATCGACACGTATAACTTTGGGAGTATAGGTATTGCCTCAGTTCTTTGACTCCAAAACCAGTTGTGGAAGAGATGTAAAAAGTTTAATCATATTTTCCCAAATCTTCTAATTCAGTTTAAAGCCACTTTAACTTTCTCTTGTTGAAGCACAAATCCATCTTATTAAATACTAGAATTTTTGGAATAGCCTACTCACCTGTTTAATTGGGATGATCTTCATCCCTATAGTAGCTCCTTAATTCCCCCTGATCCACTTTAATTGAATTCAATCTTTCCATAACACCTTTCATATTAATGTCTAAGGTTTTAACTGCATCGATGAGTATTATGACCAAGTTACTTTCTTAGAGTACATCCCATTGTTTAGTAGTGAAGTAATTTGAAAACTTGTATCTCTTAGTGACTCCCGGTGTATCGATAAATTCAATTTAAACACCACTCTCTATATCTGTATGAACACCTCTAATTTCTGTAATAGTAGTGTTGCTTTTATTAGAGACTGCACTGACAGGCTCTCCGATTATGTAATTTAGGAAAGTTGATTTTCCAGAATTAGGTGGTCCAATAATTGAGGCTGCCAAAAATTTTTGTTCTTCCAATGAAACAGAAGGTTTTTGAGCCAGAGGTTTTAGTAAGATTTAATCTGCGATGTTTGTGGCCAGATCTTCAGTTTTAATTTTTTATTCATTGACCCTATATAAAGAGGCAGGTGTTTCATAATTATCCATTAAAAATCGTTCTGGTTTTGTTGGTGTTAGAATATCAATATTCGTGGTTAGAGGTTTAGAGGGATGTTGATAGGGTCTTAATCTCTTAATTTCGGATTATGGCTTTGGTGGTGCAAATTATTTTATCTTTTGCAAATTAGACATGCAATATTTCATAATATTAAATGGAAAATCACAAAAGTTTATTCAATGGAGTTTATTCCTCTTCAGTACTTTGAGGAGTTTGGGTTTTTCGACACTCCTTTCTGTTTTGACCTTCATTTAATAGATGTCTAGTGCTTTATCTTGTTTTGGTTGACTCTTGGTGCTAGTGTTGAGAGTGCTCCTGTAAGAGTTTTAAGTAAAAACGTTTGAATCGTCATTCTTGGGAAGAATCAATTTTCTATTTTATAGCTACTGGTAAGTCAATCGAATAGAGTTCATTTTTTGAGTAGCTTTGAATGAGCTGGTCAAACTTTACATAGTAGGTTTAGGTTTGCTTAGCAATTTGTGAATTTACTAAAAAATAAAAATGAGATACCTACTACAATTGTTGGCTTACAGAGGAAGGTTGTAAGACAGAATTAATGGATCCTTTGATTTTCATCTTGAACTCGCCTGCTGATTTAACATTTTTGAGTTATTTCTTAACTATATCGTGTAATCAAACCGAATACCATCTTGTGATTTCGAACCATAAAATTGACGACTAAGTGATTTGAAGTAGTCTTCATCTGCGTCTTTCAGTATTCTTTGGGGAATGTAGAGCTGAGAGTCATCGTTTTCGACCATGAAACTAACAAATTATTCTTCATTTCTCATTAGATTTTATTAATTAAAATTTATGGAGACATAAATCGAAAAACTCAAGTAAGAGATCCAAGGGTAAGATTTGATATAATTTAGTTATGAGGAATTTTAACAGATGCTGGAGGATTAGATTAAGGAACACGAGGAAACAATAGAAAAGCAAAAAAGCGATTTATCAAGCAGGGATAATGAAATTAAGGGGCTCAAGAAGTAGCTACAAGATGCCATAAAAAAAGCAGATGTTTTAGTAACTAAATTAAGTAATAATAGGGAAATACTGATGATGTGAGCGGCACAAAAATCATTTAATTGGAGGTTGAAATTCATGACCTCAATTAGAAGCTGTAGGATTCTGATCTCGAGATTAAGTAGTTGAAAGAAAAGATTAAGTAAACTTAAATTGAGAAACTAGGTAAAAGGAAGAAGATGGCGAATTGGAGATTGAATATCTGAAGGAAGAATTTTCATAAAAGGAATAACAGTTTAATTAACAGATAGAAAATCTGAAGAATTAAATTAAGAGTGGTGAAGTAGTACCACTTCCAAAAGCAAGTACACAATCAATGTATTAAATTCTATGAAAAAAGAGATGAAGCTGATTTGTATGATGAAATAGAGCGATTGACTTAGGAAGTGTAAGACAAGACCTTGAAGATAGATGTCCTTGAAAAATAAATTGAAAAATTGCAATTATAGGGCATTCCTTCCTAAATTATGGAAGCAAAAGTTGAAGGGGATGCAAAAAATGTGTCAGAATTGGAGGAGAAAATATCACAATTGGAAGAACTTTTGCTGCATTATTAAGAAGAAAATTAAGCATTCGTTTAAAAGGAGGAGAAATATGAAAAGGAAGTAAAATAATTTTAGGATTAAATTACTTAATTACAAAACCATATTAAAGAATAGTAAGAAAATTAAAATGATGGGCCAGCTAGAGAATTGGAAGACTTAAAATTAGAGTATGAGGAATTAGTTGAGGAATACACAAGTGTAAATGAAAAATTGTAGGTGGCTGAGAATGAAGTCCATTAATTGACTGAAAAAGGGCAAGAATACTTTACTGTAAAAGAATAATTGCAAGATTAAATTTAGCATATGGAATAATAGCTCTAACATCATAATGAAGTGCTTGAAGAGAATAATGAATTAAAGTAACCATAAATATAATTAGACTCTTAATAAATAAGGCTAAGGAAGAGCTGAATAATTTGGAAAGCAATAACGAATACCAAACATTATTCCTGTAAGTAAGAGATGAATATGAAGAATTCAAGGAACATGTATCCATAACACTCAAAGAAAAGGAATAATAATTATATTAGGCAGCTTAATTGTGTTAGGAGTACGATATTCTAAAAGAGCAAGCATTGATGTAAGAGTAAAATAATCAACTTTTAACAAAGTAACTCTAGTCTCAATTGGAGAATAATGAAATAAATCAATAAAGAGTTGAATAATTGGAGGAAGAATTAAATAAAACAAGAGAGGCATAATCTGAACTAACTGACATTAGATTATAGTTAAATTAATTGAAAGAAGAGAATGAAAACCTAAAATCTGATAATTATATGTACTCAGAGCTCTTGAAAGATTATGAGATTTAAATGGAAGCACTAAAGCAAATAGAATGTGATTCACCTAGAAAGATATCAAAATTATAATTAGAGAACTCAGAAGCTACAACAGAGTTAATTAATTTAAAGGAGACAACTTCAAGGGAAATTCATTTACTAAAATAGGAAAAATCTTAATTCTAAAGTGAAAATAATGAATTAAAGGCTATGCTAGATGCATATATAAGTAGTGAAACATTTGAACCTAAAATACAATACATAATTGAGTATTGGAATAAATTATAGAATATACAGGATGAGTAAAATAATCTTGTGGAAAAGTTCCAAATGGAAATACAAGACTTGACTGAAAATATTGGTTAAATTTAGTCATTGTAAAATTTAAGTTTGAATAACTAAGTGAATGAAGAAAATGCTCAATTGCCAGAAGAACCATAGGAAACATTTACAGCTCAAATCGAAGAATAAAATAATGGATTCCATTTAAATCTTTAGTAGGTTGTTTAAATACAATACTCTGAACAAATTTTATAAACCGAAAAGATTCTTGCTATTGAATCTGAATGTTAGACAGAGTAATAAAAGGAGTGTTAACAAGAAGAACCGATCGTTTAGGAAAAATAAGTATAAGACTAGGAAATGTAGACAATTGTTGAGGAAATTGTATCAAATATACAAACTCAAGAACAAGAATGCCAAACAGATGAAATATAAGTTACTTAAGAATAAAATTAATTTCCTTAAGAATAAATTTAATTTCCTTAAGTATAAAATTAAGTTCCTGAAGAAGAAAATAAAATACAAAATCAAGAGGGCAGAAATGAAGATGAGGCTATAATTAAGAAATTGATTGGATAGGAAGCGGATTGTAATACATCATTTGATTTTGCAGCAATAGAATCTTTAAAGTAGATATTTATTATACTTTAGGAAAAAAGTAGAAGATCTAGATACATTGAGGGCGGCATAAGAGAAAGAAAACTAAACCTTAAAGGAGAAAATAAAGAAATTAGAGGATAAAATATAGAGTCTTTAGAAACCATAAACCCCAAGACGTTAATCTGACAGTAAATTAGAATCAAAGAAATAATAAGACTCTGAATAAATATAAAGATATCAGAAATAAATTAAAGAACTTTAAGAGTAGATTGAACAATTTAATGCTCATTAATTAAATGAATAAATCGAATAATAGTCCAATGAGATTGAGTAGTTACAAGAAGAATTATCACAATATCGTGAACAACTAACTCTGCAGAGGAAGAAAACTCTTCAATACAAAACTGAGTTGGAAAAAATATATAATTTGGGACCTGCCGCATTGCAATAATTGCGAACAGAACCTAAGAAAGAGCAACCATAGACTCAGGTTTATGAGAAGTATTCAGTATCTCTTTATTTATATTTGAAATCTTAGAGACAATACTAATGTCCTTATTTGGAATTTAATAGAAAGTATAAAATTATTTATCCATAGATCTGTTAAAATGTTTTCTGCAGTTAAGGGAAAGATAGAGAAATCAGTGTTTGATGCTTACTTATTTGATGAGATCTTCTTCGACACATAAAAGATCCATTAATTTTTGGAAGGGCAAAGAGTCAAACTTTAAACTGATAACACACGAGTTAATCTAATTTTAGGTTAATCGAAAACCCACAAAAAATTGATTATGATAATGCTAATAGAATTACTTTACAACGCGATATCTAAATTAGATATCACTCAAAAAATAATCCTAAACTATCAGGAAAGGATAGGAAAGCAGTGGATTGAGTTGGAATAATTTAATATTGAGGCATCAACTGTTAGTGAATTGGAATATGCTATTTAGAATATTAAAGTTCATCTTTTGACAAAATAAAAATCATAAGGTGAGAAGATACGAAAACTTTAAATAGTGCATCAAACATTTTATTAGCAAGAGGTATAATCAACTAATTAATTTTTGATTGTCACATGTCCTTCCCTTCCTTAAGGTGATTTCAAGACAGTGGTTACTAAAATACTTAATCAACAAATTACTTAAAGTTATCAATTTAACATATTCCTAACAATTGTGCCCACTTTACAACAATACAAACAATCAGCCGAAATACTATCGATGGCTAAAATAGCAAAGCAGGCAAAGAACATATCAGATTTTTCTAGTCTTACAAGTAGCAAGTCTGTGAGTGAATTGATTACTGATGATGAATCTTAGAAATAGGTCAGAATGGCAAACAATAAATTGATCTTAAAATAATAGGAAATTGAATAATAAAGAAAGCAAATCGATATTTGTCGTAGACAGATATTGGAAATGCAAGCCAAGCATGATAGTTTGCAGGGGTATCATCTGAATGTGTAATCTCTGATCAATAGCTTAATCTTGGATATAAAAGCAAAAATAAACCTCAAAATGAATCAAAAGAAAAATAAAAAATCGCAAAATGTAGCCTATTTGGATAAATTGGCTATATAATTAGATGCAGCTATTCGGAAATCCACATCTAGTCCTGTGATTGTAGACAATAATAGTGAAAGATTTAAGAGTAAAGCAAGTGAAATAATAAACCCATTTATGTGATCACATATTAAAACCAATTACATATTCATCTGAGAGCTTAGCTCCAGTTAATTTGATATCATCTTTTTCGTTCGAAAAAGAACCTGGCCAAAATTATGTTGAAGAGAGTTCAGTTTATAGTATTCCAGCCTTCTTGTAAGCTTGTGCAATTAACTACGAACAGAAGTATGTTTACTGGCTTGATTTAGAGAGTAGAACTGACTTATCAGTAAGCAGTTTGGAGACCGTCAATTTATACGCCTTACCCAAATTCTCTCTAGTGAAAGTTTCCAATTTTTATAGAAATTCTATTGTTTTTTTCATTTCAAGTTAACGATATACGACTCTATTTAAAGAATAGGTAATACTTATTATATAATTCATACCATTGTTTTGTAATCATGTGTTCCCAAGCAAAGATGCCAACTCCAAATGTTCCTGTGGCTTCTAAAATATAGATGTTTCCATTTGTATATTTCAATACCATAGCCACATGGTCTAGTAAATACAAATAAGTACCATACTCTGATCTTGTGACAGCTCTCTACATTTTACAGGAAATATGCTTTCCTTGAAAGAGTATGATATCTCCAGTTTAAGCCATGTCTATGAATTACTAATTATGAATGATTCTTTTCTTGTAGTACTCAGGAAATGGGTGTATGTAATAGAGTTGCTTAGGTTTGAGGCGATATTGTGAAATGTAACCAGTCAGTGTATGGTACCATTTATCCGCATCTTCTCCTTTGAAAGTGAATACTTTGTCATCAGCTTCGCACTTCAATCCGAATTCAATGCACTTATTGCCTTCACTTTTTGAAAAGTACTTAAAATTAAAGAGATGAAAATTGAGAACAACTTATGCCCTTTTTTTGGAATCATCTTTGTATACTGACAAGATGCCTTCAAAAAAGACACAATATCGTCGTTTGAAAGGCCATAGTAGTGATTTGGAACCTTTGAGTAGCCAGCCCTCAACTTGGAATTTCTCAGGTTGCATGAGGAAACAAGACTATATTATTGCTGACTATTATTGGAACCCTGTCTCCTGATCTTGGCTGATTTGTGGATCGAAACTTTCTGCAACTCTGTAATCAATTTGTTAAAAGCCATCGAATTCGATTTGAACTTCTTCGATTATTTGAGTGGATTTTTTGTCTGGATGAACTTGTTGCATTTGCATTTATCTAACATTAATGGAGGCCATCAAACTTTATCGAACTTGTAGATTATTGATTGGTATGCTATTTTCTCTTATGATTTAAGAATGGGCAGGATTGAATGTGCAAAAATCTTTGGGGTCAGGGTATCGAGGAGTGAAGGCAGATTTTGAATCCCCTAAACTTATTCTTTTTTTATCATCTTCAAGGTATATACTTTCTTGAATCATTAATATGAATAAATTTGATCGTTCGCTACTCACAGTGGACATTTAGGGTGCTTAGCCTAAATAAAAGGGTTCTATATAAAGTAAGTTACTACCTCCAGAGTTCCGTTATGCAGAGTACTGAAACATTTAATAAGACTTTAAGCACCGCGACAAGATCCTCAATTCAGTAGAAAGAGATATTAGCATGATTTCCACCATTTTTGCAATAGCTGTGTTCCTTAGGGAGAGAATTATTTTGACAATACAAACAAAAAACATTATGAAGTACATGAAGGGGAGATCAAGTAATATAGAGCTTTAGAGAACTATTTCGATCAACCCAAGTAACATGATATTTGAGTAAGGGATTCTAGTGGGAGATCGTGTGCTTGATGCAAGGGATATTGATGGAGCCATACCAGGATCGATGTAGAGTAAAGCAGTGCGTAATCAAGAAAAGGCATAACGAATGAGATAGGAACGTGATTATTTGAAGGCTTAAAATGTCAAAGCACTATATTTATCACAAGTTGAGGAACCATAATAGCAATAAAGAGCGAGATCTTACTCAATATAAGAACCACAAAATGAGACTCAAAAATATGAGACTCCAAAATACGAATACATGAACAAACCATTAAAAATACCTTAATTTGGTGAACGAGAGTCTCCAGTTATCAATCCCATATCAAATAAATTGTAATTGCGTTAAAATTACAAAAACTACCTTTCTGAGGACTATGATAAGACAATTTCAATGCTACAATAGCCAACAAGACTCTATGTATGATTGATAATATTTGTAATCAGGCAAAAAATAACTATTATGTGTCTTTCTTGGGTTTTTTTGGAAGTGGTTATGAAGGTAAATTTTCTTAGTTTATATTGATGTTCTAGTGTTTCAAAAAGGGTTCAGCAAAATCGTACGATTTATGTATTTTACTCAAATGACAATTGGGTTTTAGTTGCAATGACTCTTCACTTGGCAAGTTGCACTCTTCTGAAAGTAAGTACTTCATGGTAGATTAGACTGATTAGCGACGAGTTGACGAAAATCTCGAAAGTCGCTCAGTCGATTCTGAAGGAGTAGGTTTCTTGCGCCTTTTGGATTGCTTAGGTTTTTCAGGTTTCTGAAGTGTGACAATTTCCTTCTCTTAGCAATTACAATCACAGCCAATATAATTGATATAGCATTCACATCTACATCTAGACATTGTTATAGTTCCCATTATTAAATGAATTAATAATTAGAAGCAGCCCTAATTAAATTGGAAGTACATAGTTAACGATTTTAAGGAAACAGCTGCCACATGCTTGTCTGCACTTGAGTAAGAGAGGGAAAAGCGTATTGCCATTACCTCGTAAATTGAATAAACTCAATAAGAATTGGAGTCACTTCTTCATGGGGAGGAGCGTATGATTCGTGACATGATCGATGTTGAATTGGAAAAGCCTATCTCAATTGGAAGAAGGTTCCAAGACAAGTTAATCAAGAAAATTTCTGTTGCTCGTTTCAAACACACAGAACGTACTTATGCAGTGGATGAACTTACTGAATAAGTCATGCATCTCAGACATGAGTACTTCATGTTAGAGAAATAAATGTAGAGATCGTAGGCTTAAGTGTAAGATTATGGAAATGTTTTGAACAATAGACAAGCAGAATACTTGGATTTATAATTTTAGTAGGCTTAGAGAAGTAAGGAATTAAAGGAGGTGTAAGAGGAAGTGATGGAAATGAAGGAACTTTTGTAGAAAGTCAAGGAAGTTTAATTTACACTCAATAAAGTGATTGGTAATTAGAGTAAGACTACTTCTGCATATTCTTTGCAGAGGGAATAACCATAAGAGAATTTTTGGTATACATTACCACCTACTCCACCACTTAAACTGCCGAAAATTAAATGAATATATATATTAATCATCCTCCCATAAAGTATCCTATCAATAATGCCAAAATCACTATCACTAAGACTTGTTTAGTATTAAGGAGAGTGGATACGATAGGAGGTTATTGTTATGGTTATTTTTGGCTCTCTAATTATTTCCTTGCGTTTTAATATTCAATTTCCTGAATTAACGAAATAATTACCATTTTCTCGTATTTCTCTTTGAGGGCCTTTAGTTCCGCATCCTTTTGATGGTCACCTTCATTGATGACAGATTTAAATAATTTGGACTCTGAGGTGGTGGAGTTAACGATACTTGACTCTAATTGTTAGGCATCTTAGAGTGGGTTTTCTGGTGCTGCTTAAGGTTGTTTGACTCTGCATTTCAATAATATCTGTTAAACAGTAGATTAATCTCTATTTCGCCAAAACACACTCAAATCTCGATATTCAAATAAATTACCTGCTTCTGGAGAGTCTTTGATGCATGCATTAATTTGAAATTTGCTGGAATCAAATATTTTGGGATCTTATTTTGCAGGTTGTGTTGTGGAGATTTGCACAACTGCTTGTGAATCACGTGGTATTAGATCTACACTTGGTTTAACTTGAAAAAGATTGGGGACTGTTGTTTTAATCTTTTTGTTAAGTGGAAGGTTACCTTGAATGTGATTTCGGAGCCGGTCAAGTTTTTGATGTACAATTGAGTATGAGCAAGTTTGTTTTCTTCTGCTTCAAAGTCAAGATAATGTTTTGGTTCAATATCGATTATGCCTTACATTTTTTATATTATTATATCATGCAATCCAAGATAAAATGATTACAACAATTATCGTAGCATAACTATACGTTTGACTGGGGGATGTTTGAATCTAAATCATGGAAACATTAGATATTAGAGTCAGGGGACCTGCATCATCATTAGAATAAAACCAATAAATCTAATATTGTGGATATGTACTTAATATTTAAGATTTGGACTCAAATGAGTGAATACAACCTATTTGGTTTCATTTTAGATTGAGCTAGAATAATTAAAGAATAGTAAATAACTCTAATCTAATGACCTACCTAAATAATTTATTGACCGACGTAATTATGTGACAGTTGGAATACTAGATGTATCTGTTTGCTCTAATCCTATTCCAACATAACCTGGTGCTTTAGATAATGTAAAATTCATAGTTGCATTAATGGATCCTACAACTGGTGTTGTGTGATTGAGGAGCGGGTGTGTGTTTTAATCAGGTTCACTGTAGGTGACAGATAAGATTGTAGGATCTTGTTCAGGATCAAGAGACATCTTATTTTACAATAATGAATAGAATGTAGCCTTATTTGATAATTATTATTCAACTAATGTATTGATATTTTCTGTCATAAGTGATAAATCAGGTTATATGTAGATATAATATGAAGTGATTACTCCATCAAGTACATTAATTGAGTCAGTAGAAGCGGATAATGTAGTTAATGTATTGAGATCACATTAATAACCTTATTGATTGCAAATATTAGTATAATCAATAGGAAATATTAAATTGATACCACAAACTAATTCTAATGCTTATGTAGTAGTTAAAGAACTTGAAAAAGTAATATTTAATTTAATTCCACTACCTCCATTAAAGCTAGTCTACCAATCAAATGATAATGCATCACTAGTTGATCCTGTTGAATCTACGCAATAACTAATCATAGTATAATCTGAATAAGATTTTAAACCATTGAAGTTCTCTTATACTGGTGCACCATCCAATAATTACATGCCAAATATCTTCCATTCTGTATCACTTATATTTCTTAGAGTTCTGGAGTAGCCTTCATAAATTGTTCGATTGTATATCTCTCCCAAAGGAATATATCCTATGTTATCACCACATCCAATAACCCAAAAAAGAGTGCCAGGTGTAGTACAATTAAATGTAAATAATATTTGATTTTTATAGGCAACAGGCTGTGAACTGAATTGTAGCATTGGAGTAGATGTAGATTCAACAATTATTATTGTAATATTTGGAGGGGGAAGGTAGTATTGTGAACTTACACCT
>JMSD01000057.1:180875-211663 GCA_000715435.1 Paramecium caudatum
AGGTAGTATTGTGAACTTACACCTGTTAAATTGAACCATAATTCTACTGTGGAGTTTAATTCTAGAGTATCATTGTTGCTAACTTCCCAAATATACTGAAATTAATCAAAATATAGTTTATATCCTGAATTTCCATCATATAGTATATTTTGAGGATTATTTGATATAACATTTAATGAAGCATTGTTATTCATGAGTTCAATTCTTAAATCAGACATAGGGAAACAACTCTAAATATCAACTATAATAGGTTAAGAAACACCTCCTTGTACTATTTAATACGTTGATTAAGGTGTGGTTAGTTGGCAAGGTTCATGGACAACTTTAGCATAAATGTTTGGTAAAGTACTAACATAATTGCTACCACCTGTTAGTTTAGTGAATTAAAACACTTGATACCCTATTGTATTGAGTGTTCCAACAAGGAAATTAGCACTACTAGAGCCACTGCTTGCTGATAGAGTAGATGGGAAGGCAACTAATCCACTGCTAGTTTGGAACCCAAATGTTTCTGCAAACTTAGCTTAATTTAATGGAGATAATTTAATAAGGGTTCTAAAGGTTCCTTAATAAATTTTGATGATATCACTGGATGAACTGACGAGAGTAAGTGCTTCATCTCTTTCATATTTGAATTGTGAACCAGACCATTTTACATCTTCTTTAGCTTCTGAAATCAAATATAATGGTGTTGAATAATAAAAAGCAGAAGTGAATTTAGCTCTTGTATCACCAGATTATGATATATGTACTTTAATCCTAAAATCATTCTAAGGATCAGGGGGAACTTATTATTATGGTAAAGGTATATTTCCTAATTAAAGTGTGTATTATTTAATTAAATTATTGCTACTATCTTAGGCTAATATCATTGAAATATATTGACTAGTCAATATAATATAATATAATATATATTTATAATATGTTACTTTTTTGCTTCTTATCCTTATGTTATGCAGGTACAATTTGGCCAGGTTACATAAGCAACACGATTGCTAATAAAAATCAATACTCTGATTATACAATATAAGTAGTACCAGAAACTAATGTTCCTGTTGGAGGTGATATTGAGATTGTATTTCCAATTTAATATATTTCTGGTCTTGGTGGAAAGGCTTATTGCACAAATTGTACTATTAGTGGTCACACAGTCACATTTCACTTTTAAGATTCACCGATTCTGAGTGTAGCTAATACTCTATACCTTAATAATGTACTAAATCCATCCTAAAGAGGAGGAACTGCAAATTTTATAGTCAGAACAAAGCGATACGAATTCATTTATGATGAAAACTTAATATTTTAGACTATAGGAATAGCAGACGATATTTCCTAATTAACTTCATCAATAGTTTCATCGGTAGACTCCCCGACTGCAGGTTCATTGAGTAAGTATAATTTTGCATTCAAAACCAACATCAATCTCCCTCTTGGAACAACGATTCAGTTATTCATACCTAAGGTTTTCGTTATATCAGCAACTCCTTCTTGTTCTCTGTACTCTATTAATGGTTTAGTGATTGAGGGAGATGTGTCATGTAAATTGTTGACTGGAAGCCGTGTTTAGGTTAGTGGTTTTGCGAATGATATTACAACAGGAAGTGAGGTGGGTATACAAGTATCATTAACTAATCCTTCATATTCCTAAGTCACAGACACATTTACAATAGCTGCATATCGTTATGGAACTTCAATTGTTTATGCATGGAAGACAGGCATAAATGGGATATAGATATTGCCTGGTTTGATTAAGTAAATAACATTGGCACCCCTCATGAATGTTAGATTGGCAACTGGTAAGATAATAGATTATTAATTAACATTCTTACCAACAAATCCACTTCCTGCAGGTGCAGGTATAAAAATAATATTTCCCAGTACATTTTAGTATCATTCGACGCAGCCATATTTGTTTTTTAAATGTATTTCGTGATTATATTTAGCTGGATTATCTGATATATCTGAAGCCAGTCCCTTAAACATGGTGTATGATTCCCCGACTGGTTCTATTTAGATTACTAATTTTTAGGCTACTGCAGCAAACAAAATAATAATTCAATTTCGTGGAAAGAATCCTGCAACATCTGGACCTTCATCTGCTCTTGATATTTAAACCTGTACTGATAATACTTTTGTTAACATTATTGATGAAAACAAAGTCGATGCTTATGTACAAATAGAAAATGTACCTTCACTTACTTTTATACCAGCTACAGTCATTCCTTCAACATCCTAATAAACTCCAACTGATTTAACATTTTCTATAACTCCTACAGTCATTATTCCTGGAGGAGCGTATGTGAGAGTGCTTTTAGATGCATCATTCTATGTGGGAACTGTCACTGCTGCTAACTGTATATCTTATACAACGCCTTCTAACATTCCCTCTTTAATGTGCAATAAGTCTGATAACCTAATAACTTGGTAAAATCCTACAAATGTTCAATATAATGTAAATACAGTGTCATCTTTTAAAATCATTAATTTGATCCAAACACCGACTTATGCAAATGATTATCTTGTGGATATTGAAATAATTAACTCAGCAGGTACAGTGTTGCAGTCTTACACTAATTTTATAACAATTACTCCTTTGGGTTTGAGGAGTCCAACTATGGAATTTGTAGGTCCTGAATTGTCAGATATTGTTGTAGTTCCTCCTTCTTACAGATATTCGATATATATTTCTACATTCTATAATTAAATCATTATACCAGAGGGTGGTTATGATGCTACAAAGTAGAAGGCGCAAGGAAGAATAAAATTTTAATTCCCTAATTCAATAGATTACAATAATGATGTAAAATTAGGAACATCTTATTCGAATGGGGGTAAAATACCATGTAAAGCTGTGAAGGGACTTTTACCTATTGATGGTTTATCGATTCAATGTAATCTGTACTATGGGATTAGTGGAGGTACTGGACCTTATATAATAATGAGAAACTTTTAAGAAGTCCCATTGAATACATTCATTGAAATTCATATTCCAAACCTTCTTAATCCAATAGCAACTCCAGTAGCTTTTACAATAACAACTATTTAAAAATAATATGGTGTTGATGTGTCATTAAATATTTATGAAAAGAAAAATTAGGCTTTCAGGACTTAATTCAGTCTAAACCCTGGTGTTTCAGTTAGTACGATGTAGATTAGTAATACAAAATTGTCGGGGGTATTTAATTTGTCATTAGATATTATACCTGGTAATGATATGAATAATGGAAATGATTTTATTGTCAAATTACCAGGATATGATATAATGTTTATACCAGATGAAGAAGTAGTTGTATGCTACATAGATACATATTTGAATCCCTGTACAACATATCCAGGAGTTGATTGGATATTATTAAGAATTAAGAGCCCAGAAGTACATTATTACACAGCACCCGTTAAACCAAGACTTCATTTATATAATTTAAGATGGCCTCGTTATTCAGATTCAGTAGGTTGGGTGAAATGGGCTCTGTTAGCTGATCCTTTTACTTCTGGAATGAATTATGAAGTAGAGGCTAGAACGCTCTACTATAATGCAGGAACAGATAAATTTTAAGCCCCTGATGTGAATGATTTTGATGTGGCATAAATTTTATCTCCAGAAAAGGGTAAGGGTTTTGTTGGGTTAAATTTCGAATTCTATTTCAAAACCAAATATCTAATCCCAGATGGCAGTCAATTTACACTTACTTTTCCAACGGATTTTAGTTTAGATGGATCATATCCTTAAGCTTAATTTTCTGCTCCATAATTCTACTCCTAAAGTGCAACATAACCGTTAACTTTTTCAGTAAGTGGAAATATTTTAACAGTAACTAACATTAAAGAGCATCCTGCAAGTGGACCTTTTACTATACTAGTTTAAGGAGTTAGGACAAGTAAGTCTCCGGCAACTGCTTAAGCCAAACCCTTTTTAGCTGCTCTTTCTGTTGGAGGAAAACCAATAGTGTAAACATAAGATACAGTTAATGGTTTTGATTACTTTGATTATGGATCGTTGTTTACATCAGGATATGTGATATTCAATTCAATAACAGCATTTCCTAATAATCAATTAGAATATGCTACCTATACATTTACTTTCATATTAAGTAACACTTTACTCAGTGGAGGTGAGATTTCTATTACATTTCCATCATCATATTATACAACTCTGCCAATCCCTGATGTTGATTGTAGATGTAATGTAACTGGAGCATTGACATCATTTAGGAGTTGTAAACTGTGGACTGATACATACACAATCATTACTGATTAAACTTACACAAGTGGTGAGATTATTTTTTCAGTTGATAATGTTTTGAATCCTCTGTCTGGAAAAGCAGGTTTATTCACGATTACAAGTAGGTATGATAATGTATTTTTGGACATTTCTGATAATTCATTGACAACAGTAAGATAATTATATATATCACCTAAATCTGAACCAGTTTTGGTTCAGAGTATAGATTTTGCTCCTAGAAATGAGGGTGAAGTGGCTACATATATATTTAAATTTGTTCCATCGACTTTTATTACTTCTGCTTATGTAGTGATAACATTTCCAAGAGACTATGATTAGAGAATAGGAAATACAATCATATGCAAACCATATGATTGTACAGCAAGTAATAGAGAAATATGGGTAAGTGGTGTAACAAACTATGAACCATTGGGTACGAATCCTCTAATAGTAAATGTAACAGGTGTGATAAATCCTAATTAAAATTTGAATGATGAATGGAGTGGTTACTTTGCAATTGGAGTAATTTAATAGAATGCTTTAAATTATATTGATTATAATGCTAAGGCAGGTAAAGTTTAAATTGCTACTGCTCCTGGTTGGGCATATTTATACAATGTATTGCCATCAAATCTTTATGCAAGATGGGCAAACACAACTTATATGTTCAATATGACATCACTTTTGTATGTACCTAAGTAGAGCAGTTAGGGAAGTATAATTATTGATTTTCCAACATAATTTGATATCCCAGATGGATCTAAGGGATGTGTGATTTATAAGTCTACCTTTGCTACAACTTTAACTTGTTCATCAACTACTGATAGTGTGACAGTTTAGGGAAATACAGAAGATAAGAATGGAATTATTACATTTAATGTGACAGATATTGCTAATCCACCTGATGAAGTTACTATTGATGAAATCATTGTAAAAACATATGATGGATTTAAAAAATAAATTATTGAGAAGAGTTATAAGAATTTGGATCCATGGACATTTACATATAAATTCCCAGGACCTCTGATTACTATAAATGGAGATTCTTTAATCACTGTGGAAAGGGGAACATAGACTGAAGATCTTTGGTTTTAGGTTTCTTATCCCTGTGCTCTTGATTTAATCTTCACTCCGACAAGTTAATTGACAATAATACCAAGTTAAATAAAACTTTCATTGACAGATTTACAGTAAAAGTTTAGAGTTTCAGCCTCTTAATCCCTATAACCTGGTACATACACTATAACTTGGACAGTGAGTGGTGAATTATCGACGATACCTTTTTATACGCCTGTTAAAAAAAGTACAGTTAAAGTTACGAATAATAAAAACATAAGAGTTTATGTTCCAACATTAAATGAGGTACCTGTAGGAGGTAATTCATTGGACACAATAGTTACTGTAGATTATGCTCCTGATCTGGGATTTGAAATACTCTTAACATCATTAAGTACAGCAATAACCTTAGACAAGAGAAGTATGCAATTTGTGGCAGGTTAAAATAATGCTACCTTTAGAGTTAGCTGTAATGCAACAGAATATGCAAAAGTTGAAGGATCTAATCTGCAAATTTCCCTTACTTTGAGTGGTATCAACAAAGATGTATATCTACTAACCTAAACTCTCATTGATATTACAATAATATCGAAGGATACAGAGGCACCCTTCATTACAGGTTTACTTAATTCCTCTACGACTTAAACTTAAACAGACATAATATTTAGTACTGGTGAAATAGCTGTGATCTATTATATGGTAGCATTGCAAGGCACAGCAACACCATCAAGCAATACTTTATTAGATTAAGGTCCAGCAACTTATAATACAACATTGAGTTAATTTGGTAAAGTATCTCTTGGTAAGACTAATACTGCTACTGTTAGAATCAGAAATTTAAAGGCCTAAACTCCATATGTAGTCTATGCAATGGCTGAAGACAGAAGCTCTACTTTGAGTGACATAAAATCTCTATAATTTTAGACTGCTGATCGATACAACGCTAGTAGTTTCACATTAACATTTAAGCAAAGTTACTTGAATTAAGCAGAAAGGATTAACATAATGAAATATGTTGCTTTTGTTTTATCATTGCCTACTAGTAAGGTAGTTGAGAAAACAACCTACACAACATAAAGATTGTTGCAAACGGCTTCAATAGGACTGTCGATGTATATAATAAGTATTCCGACAACTGAAAATTTCCCATCACCTCTAAAAATGATCACAATATTATAGGGAAAACTAAATACTCTATCTGCATACGTTAGTAATTTGGACACATAATCAGTATTGGTGGGAGAAGATTTCACCCCTGTGTATCCATCATTTATGACCAAACCTACCTAATTGAGCTCAGATTTCACGTCCTGCATTGTACAAGGAACTTTGGACATGGTTGGAGCATTGTTTGTGATTTCTGTGTAAGCAGCGCAAGATACTGCAAGTCCATTGGCTTATTAAGTGTGGTGGGGATACAATAGTTAAAATTTACCAATGCCAGTAAATTGGACATCAGTTACAACACCAAATTAAGCATACAATCTAACAGTTCGTAATTTGACTGAAGATACAGATTATAATGTGTAAATATTGTTCATAATATTAGTTACATGGTTGCAGGATCGGCTCATCCTGGCTATCCAGATATTTCGACGGCATCCTCAAACATAGTACTCATATCTTGCAAAACTAAAGCCCAATAACCAACAACGAAATTAGATATCAATGGATCATGGTTGCTCCAAACATCTATTATATTAATTATTTTTATTTGATTAACGAATGCAAGAAGTCTTATAAATTATTTTCGATTTGGGGGAGTAGAAATAAGTAAGTCACACAAATATGTTAGGAATTACTTAAAGTTTACTAAAATTCTGATCCTCATAAATTGGCTGAAGAGTTTGTAAAATAACATGATTTGAAAGATGATGCTCTCCCAATGATAGAAGAAACTATTTAATAACATCTAAAGTAAATCCCTAAACAAACAAAATCATAATCCAATATTTTTGATCGATTACATCATGAAGCTTAAATCAAATAGCAGCGAAAATAAATTCAATTTGCTAATTAGCAATTGAGTTCTCGAAATGTGTAACAGCCATCAACTCCACTTAATTATAATCCTGGAGAAGTACTATATCAAAAGGGGAAGTAGCATATGGAGGATATAGAGTATTTGAAGCAGTTAATTTAGGCGAATGTAAGAATAAAAAAAGGCTGAAGCTTCTTAAATCGATTATCCATTTAAGCCTTTTATCAGTGAACGTAGCTAACTTATTGCTAAGAGGCCACATAAGTAATCAATGCCAGATTATTTATTACAAATGGGAAAGGAGATGAATTATCATAAAGAATAAATGAGGAACAGTCGCTATCAAATGGAAACATAAGAATGTTCTTTTAGACCTAATATTAACTTAGTGTATATATGTAATCAAATCAAATAGAAGTGAAAGAATAATGTAAGAAAAATCAAGAGAAAGTCTAACTAACATTCACGAAAGGCTTTTTTAAGAAGGAATGCAATCAAAAAAGAAAAGATAATTATAAAGTGATAGTGAAATGACAAATTAATAGAGTTCAAGAAGACATAGCAAAACTGATATTCCATTTATGGAAAGAATGTAAATATCAGTTGTTGAACAACGTAAAAGAAAAGAATAAACACCACATTAAGAAGATTATGATTAATCAACTGGTTAAAAGCTTTACTAACCTTAGATTTGTCGACCTCCATTAGCAGTATTAAATTAATTGAATATAGCGAAACAATGATCATCTTCCAATTGGAGAGTATCTTTATCAAATGAGAAATGTTAAGGAAGATAAGTTCTAATGTTTATTAGAAGCAGATCGATAAGATTAACTTAACTCAAGGGCTAGATCTTTAGATAAATCAAGTCAGATATATGAGATTAAGAAACGAAGAATATTATAAGATCTATTCAAATAGATGGATTCTGATGGTGATGGAATAGTTTCAGCCAAAAGAATTGAAATATCAGGAATAAATAGTGATGTGTTACAAATTTTGGCTCCACTTTTATGCGAAATGGAATAAATAAACGCTTAATTGAATTAGCAATAGTTTATTGATGCTGCAAATCGATTGATTCAGACATTGCCAATAGTTGATAGAGATAAATTAATGAAGGGTTTGCAAAACAAAAAAAAGATGAGCACCGATGAACCAACATTTTAGGTATTTTTTTATATTTATTAAGCCTCAATTAAATTAAAATTCTTTGAGAATGGTTAGTACTAAATAAAACAGTTCTGTTAGTAATCATAAACAACACACAATAGAAAAAAAGAAAGATGAAATGCAAGAATGCACTTTCAAACCAAAACTTTATACTCCTCTTAAGATATATGAATTTATGCTTAATTAATGATGTCATTAATTTGATTATTAATTCATTGTTTATGATTCCTTAATTATAGGTCTTCCAAATTTATATGCTCTATCATGAAAGTCCATACTCTTAGTCAATTACTAGTGACTTGACTATGGCGAAATTGAGCCTGGTTTGTCTGTGGTGGTTTATTGGGGAGGAGTTAATTTAGGTGGCCTCATCAAGCCTTTTTCTGGGGATTAGAAGCTGTTAAGATTTTAACTACTCGTGATTTTTCCTAAAGCTTCAACTTACTTTAACTCTGTCTATAAATAAGGGTTCTATAAGTTTCTATGCTAATAATTATAAATTGCTTATTGATTCTTAAAATAAGTACTCTGAAATATTTTTGGTTTACTTGGTGATGCATCCATGAGACCTTTTATTTAAGTTTTAAATGCATCTAACTGATTCATGAGATTGTAATCCAAAGATTATTAAATTTCATCAAGTTTAATTGTCTTAAAATTTAAACTTTAAACTAAAGCTAGTAAATCCTAATAAAAGTCATCAGGCCACAGTTGTTAATAATCTTTTTAAGCAATAATATTTTAGCAATGAGACACACTAGTAATGATTGTAGTTTCTAAGGCCTTTTAAATTTTATTGATTGCCAGAATCAACTCCTTTCTTTTTTGTACAGTTTAATGTAGTGTTGCTAAATTGTTAAAGTACACTGAATCATGTTGTTGGTACAAAATTCTGACAGATTTTGCCGATTTATTATTATAACCTGGTTCAAATAGGAGTGCAACAGTATATCTGATGTTAGCTAATTGATGCACTCTTTTGCGAATTAATTATAGCCCGTCACTGGAATTATAATAGAAATGAATAGGAAGACCAAGCATTTGAGAAAGGGAAACATGATGATGGTCTTTTATTATAAATTGATCATCTTCTGTGAGGCCTCCAAAAAGTTCCAATAGTGCTTCTTGTTTAGATAGCCTTTTCCCATTTCTAACCAAACCAGAATTTGGTTACATATACAAACTGAGTACTACTCCTCTATAAACATTAAACAAAGTCTCAATTCCTTCCTAATTATTGAGATGCGAGTATATGTATTCTCTTTATTATTTAATGTGATTGCATCCTTCTTCAAAAGAGAATTTATTATTTTTGTAGTAGATTGGAGTAATTTGACTTACAAATTTATTGTAATCGCAGACTATTTTTTGTGTTTGTTTGCTGTCTGCTTATAAACTATCTCTTATGTCATGGAGCACATCTATATTCTGCCAACTGACTAAACTATCCGTAATAGCTGCCATCATGATTGCCGCTGTTTTCATATATCTTGAACCATTATCGAGAGGCAATGAGATTTCCTCCCCACATCGCGGATAATCGCAGGTGAAATTGTTCCAAACATGAGTTGATATATCATTAGGTTTGACATACAAACTTGTTGAATAGTAATTAGTAATTCGGAGGGATTACTATAAATATTAATATAAAGAAGTATTTTATAACAAACATATAAAAATATTTTCAAATTAGGTCAAGTAAAATCATAAAACATTAATCTTATAAATTCTTTGAAAAACTCAGGAACTCGATCATTAAATATTTTTGAAAATGCTTAAAAATTTATAATAGTGTCTAAACATCTTCTAACTTTTTTGTTTGGAGAATCCTTAAATAAAGTTATCAGAATTGGCTTCTATTTTCCATTAGTTAAATTAATTCTTCTTATGTGTTTTGACTTTTCCATCTATATTGAGGGTTATGACTTAAAAATATAATCAGCATCCTATTATATCACTCCATCTGATTTAAACATATTAAATAAATCTGTCACTGAAAGGAACTCCTTGCAGTCCAGATCAAATGTTTGAAAACTGCACTGTAAAATCTCTATATCAAAAAGTTAATACCTTCCTATTGCATCTCTTTTATGCATGTCATAACACCACGAAATGTCGATAAAGTTATAATTGAAGGAAAATTCAACAATTAAAGAAATTTATTGACATAGTCAGATTATCCAAGATACTTTTATAAATATAGGGATAACTAATATTATTAACAAATACGTGATATCTTGTAAACTCAGAGTTCATCTTTTCCAATAACTTTCTGTAAATAACAGTTAACTATTAGCCATTAATATCAATTAACAGGTATCCTTTTTATTTCTTTCTAGTTTAAGACCGTTACCTTTCACTGTATTTTCTTTTTGTTGTTGTTTGATCTGATTCATGAGTGAGATGATTTTCAAAAAACAGTCTCCTAAATCCCTCAATTTTAGGCAATTAAACATCATTGACTGATTTCTACCTCGCCTTCCCTGGAGAATACTCCAGTTCCGTATACAAATCACCAGAAATCAAATTTTTTGTCAACACTTTTGTATTTTTCCTCTACTCTATGTCAATGACCTAAGAATTAGAACGACGTGTGTAGGATCTCTAAGGGACTCTTAAAATGTTTTCCTAAAAACATTTACCAAGGGCATAATTCAGTAAATCATTCATTATAATTAATACAAAAAATTTATCTCTTATTCCTAATACGACTCAAAATCTGGTCTCGCTCCTTTTTCATTCTCTTAATCTCCCGCATGACTGAGGATTTATCAACATACGCATAACCATACTTATTTGTGAGAGTCTTCCTCATCCGCAAATTGAAATTATGACTGTCGTTAAACACATGTGCTCCAAATGTCTCCTATATGAGTTTGCCTTCCTTATTCGAAATAAATTGCCCCAAAACACGAAACCTTCGCTTTGCAGCCATTAATTTTTTTGTATAGCTGTTTTTTTGCATATTCTTTTACTTCTTGCTCCTGAATCGTTCTAGTTTACTTTTTCTGATTTGATTATTACTTAAGTTCATTTAGGTTGGCCGTACCTTATTTTAAAGTACTTACTCAAATTAATTCACTGCCTCCTTTTCACGTGCATTCAGGGCATATGCCTCCTTAAAATAAAGTATTTGATCTTGCAGCTACCGAATATCTCTTCTAATCGAATCATTCCCAAACAATAACTATTCCGATTCAACTGGGTCAGTTATATTCTTTATGAATGAGGTAAGCGGTGGACGAAAAAAATTCATTATATTTAATGCAGAAAAAAATAATGAAGAAAGCAGCAACTGTCAAACAATTCGATTCAGCAAGTCCAGCAACGAAATTGCTTGAAAAACGAAGAAAGATGTACGAGATACACGAAGCCTACGAACACTAACAAGATGAATATAAAAAGTTTACCATTCCAATTAATGTAGACAAGAAGAAGAATTCAAAAAACAAGAAGAATAAATCAGAGAGAAGGATAAATTGATTTAAGAAGAACTTATTAAGTTTTGCAATTTTTTGCAAGAAAATGAAGCCAAAAAGAAGAGAGCAATGGTTCGGTTCCAAGAGGAACGTTCCTACAAAGAGCAGAAAGAGAAGGAAATTCAAGACCTAACAGCACAGTGGACAGATCTGCAAAGACATTAATAAAGATTGGAGAAGAAGGGTAACGAATTCTATTATTTAAGTTACATCACTCAAGAAATATGAAGATTATTTAGACAGTATAATTAAAGTGTACCCTGAATAGTATCATGATTTATAATCCATTTTGGATCGTTATGCTACTCTAACAAACTCAAACTCAAAATTAGTTGAAGAACATCAAAACATGGAAAAAGAATTCGAGAAATTGAAATATGAATCAACTCAGTATGAAAAAGAAAAGAACCACGAAATTTTGCAACTCAATAACGATATCAAGGATCTGCAAAAGAAACTTGAAGAGAAAGGTGCTGAGAGGAACTAATTATAAAGTGTTTACGAAGCCACTACAAATGATGCCTCCTCGAAAAATCTGAGTCTAGGTCGAATTCTCATGGCCGTTGATAACCTATTCACTAGATGTCAAGAGGGAACTCAACGCATGAAACAAGATTTTGAAGACTCGAAACAAGATAAATAAAATAAAGAGAAGCAGAAGGAGAAGATTCAACAAGGCAAAATTCAAAAAGATAAGAAAGATGATCAATAATTGAGTGATGAAGACAATTATGAACTAAAAAGTATCATTATTAGATATTTTAGGTCAGCAGGCAGCATTGAAGTTGAAGTAAATAGTTCAATTCATGTCTGATTTCAAAAAGATTATTGACAACTGTAAAGCAGAGTTGGGGAAGGGAAAAGAATAGAAAATCAAATGAATATTTATATTAATAATGAATAAGCAAGAGAAGCGTAAACTACCCAACCATTTGTAATATGACACTGTCAGTCCAGCAACTAAATTATTAGAGAAGAGAAGAAAGATGTATGAGGTCCATGAAGCATTTGAAGCACAAAGAGAAGAGTTTAAAAAGTATTCCTCCATATTAAAAAAGGCAAGAGGACAAGTTCAAGTAAGAGGAGGAGAAGATACGACAAAAAGACATGGAAATACAAGAAAGTTTGATTAAGTTTTGTAAATTTCTGCAGGACAATGAGGCCAAGAAAAAAAGAGCAGAAGGCAGATTAGAGGAAGAAAAGAAGTAAAAGTAACAGAAGGAAAGAGAAATACAAGAATTAAATGGCTAATTACAAGAATTGTAACGCAGACAAGAAAAGTTAGGGAAAAAGGGTATGTTTTGATAAATATCAGAACAGTTACTTCGATGAAGAAGTATGAAGAATATCTCGATAGTGTTGCTAAACAGTACCCAGAACAGTATCATGATATGTCATCCATTTTAGAGAGACATGCCACATTATCTAGTCAAAATGCAAAATTAGTTGAGGAACATCAAGCTATGGAAAAGGAATACGAAAAATTGAAATATGAATCAACATAGTATGAAAAAGAAAGAAATCATGAAATTCTATAACTGAATAATGATATCAAAGAATTATAGAAAAAATTAGAGGAAAAGATTGCTGAAAGAAACTAACTTCAATAATTAGTTGAAGCTTCAGCAAATGAAGCATCATCAAAAAATTTAAGTCTTGGAAGAATATTAATGGCCATCGATAATTTATTCAATCGATGTCAAGAAGGAACCCAAAAAATAAAGCATGATTTCGAAGAACCCAAACAAGAGAACAACAAAAAGGAAGATAAGAAAGCAAAGAAAGAAGAAAATAAAAAATAATAAAATGAAGATGAAGAAGAGGAAGAAGACAACTATGAAGTTAAAAGTTAATAAGCAATGCAAAAATTAAAAATAATATCACTTTATCTCAATGATTTCAAAAAGATCATCACTGGATGCAGAGAAGACTACAAAAAAGCATAAAATAAATGATTATATATAATAAATATAAAAAAATTAATCAATCAAGCTTTTTGGCAACACTTGCTAAGAAATACTTTTTGGATTGCGACATAGGAAACCTCCTTGAAGAACGTGCCGTTTCAACTAGATTAATCATTTTATTTGGTGACATAGCTTATTTTTATGGTGTTTCATATTCACTTCCATCATCATATTAAACATTCTTTGTGGTCATCAATTCATTAAACTCCCTCAGCAGTATTTACATTATAGTACGCATTTTGCCTAAGTATTTTTATTTTTTTTATTTTATTTTCTGCCTCTCATCTTGAAGGTAATCAGCTGTTTTGGAATAATGTTTATGAATTTTAGGGGCTTCCTAATAGAATTTAACAACAGAATTAATTTCATTTTAAGTAATGACTGGCAACTCATTAGTCATAATATTTTTGAATGGATCTAATTCATTATTCATATTCTGTTGGAATTACATACAATTATCCTGCAATTTAGTCATATCCTAATCAATTTAACCTTTAAGATCCCCCTTAATGGAAGTAAATCGTTGTTTAATGCATTCAATACAATTTTCCAATTCCAAATCAATTTACTTTTCTAAATCCTTTTATGGAGAATCTGTAATGGGTTAAAATTCAACTTAAGCTATTTGATCAATTTGCTAATTCACTTATTCTTTAAACTAAACAGTTGTCTTTCTTTAATGTGTGATGTGATCATCAAGAAAACAATCAGCACAACCTACAATTAATATAAAAGATACCAATTTTTTTTGGTATGCCACACCCAGGATCAACACAAACGTATTTGATGCGCTACGAATCGTGACTGGGATTAGAGCAAAGATTGATATCCATTAAATTTAATTATATTATTCCCCGCCAATATATTCCCGGTTATTATATTCATTATGCGCCGATTTTGTCCAATCAAACATTGTCTCACAAGATTACCTCTAGTGACTGTCTTTCATCTCCTTACACTAATCAATACTTAATTAAATTAGTAAACTATGATTAGAATAAATTGAATCAATCATTTTAGAAAGTACTCTACCCTCTTAAATGCAGTTTCTTTACTTTCTTCTGCTTTTACTGATCATCAACATCTAATTCATTCACTTAATCCTTCTCATCTTCCTCTGAATCATCTGTCAAAAACTATCCACTCGTTGCTCTAATATGCATTGCCTAATTTAAATATTCTGATACTTTCGGATTTCGTGTTGGTACACCCATACAAGGGTTCTATTTGTTGGGTACCTTTAAACTCTTTTTAAAGGTAAATTAATTAAGCACCTTTAATTTTGAAACAAATGCATAGAACTCCTATAGTAGTGTGTTGTTGATTTAACATTATGGAGGTGGTTACGTAGTTGAACTTGTATGATTGTAAAATAAAAGCAATATCTCATAATGTCTGCTACTTTCAGTAAATATTTCATAGAGTGACAGAGTATCACTATTTGGAAGGGTAGCATATTAATCTATAATTTTGCCTATTTCTGAACAAATAAATTTCTAAAATTTCCATACATCACTGTAAAGTGCCTACTAAATCTCAACCAATGTAGCATCATATTATAACAATACCAATGCTGAATTAATAAGATTCTGTATTTTGTAGTGCCACAAGAACATTAATTTAGGTTCAAGTTGCTCCTTCTCAGTGGCATATGGATACATGTATCTAGCTACTGCCCTATATAGATCTATATTAGCTGCCAATCGCTACAAATATACATAGCATAACTATGCATAGATAGCAGCAGGCTTCCCTTAATCCTCTATTTCTGTTAAAATCACTTGAGAAGGTGCCTTCCTCGGCTAATCGGGCTCTGTGATCATGATAGGCCATTCCTGTTTTTCCAACTACACCCATGGCATTTTAGTTTCTCGTAACTTGAGAGCAATGTCCTGGATTAACTCATTATACTGAAATTGCTAGTGGATCACTGCTAACAACTACACCACGGAATACGGGTTCAGATCCTAGGAAGTGGTTTGCAAAAAGGCAAAGAGTAAATCAGCATGTTCTAAAATTAGAGAATGATTACCCTCCTTATCAAGTAAGAATTAGGCAAGCACCTCTGATTTCTATTTCAAATTGAACTTTGAGCTAGGCTTAAGAATTTAAGCAAGCACTTCCTGTACTATTGGTTGATGGGAGTACTTGATGCCTGAGTAGTTTGACTTGATCCAAAAATGGAAGCAAACTTTGATAGCAATGACATTATATAATTATTTTTCATTTATTGTTCAGAGATTTCACAAATACATCCAATTCACCACTCTTATATTACTCACCTAATTGTTTCTAAAACTTCAACAATTCTGCTTGCACATATAACTTATTATCTCTACATATTGTCTCTCTTGCTATTGCAATTATCATCTCAATGTAAGAGTGAAAGTAAACTCTCTCTATATCAGTTGTCTTAATTGTACGATTATTCATTGTTTATACTGATATTTAGTGAAATATTTGTGTCATTTTATACATTATCTAATAACTAGACAATTGTCTATTTTCGATTGAAATATCCTTTTTACTCTATTGATATATCCAAAAATGTTGCAATTATAACAGCCAACATTTAGCTTTACTCATATTTTATTCAATAAAATCCTTATCCTCATCATTAAAAGATTTTGAAATAAAATCACAAATTTATGATGTTAATGCCAAATTCTCAACAATTTCTCGCAAACATGCAGATCCATATATTACTTATATTTATATACCAGATGAACGAATACTATCAATCTATTTAGCCAACATTTACTGCAATTCATGATATTCTTCATTATCATCTTCTAGTAAGGACTGTATTTATTAGTTTAAGTCATTCTTTATTAAAAGATAACAATAAAACTCAAAACAATGTATTGTATGTAAAAGACAATCTATTTTATGAGATGGAATGTTATCCGCAAATAGAAGTAGCTCCTACAATTAACTAACTACAAAATAATATTCCTCTCTTTTATTATATAAGCTTTCGATTGGTTTTAATGGGATAGCTTACTCAAAAGAGGGTAGTAGATCTTTAGAATCAATGAGAGTAGCCAAGTAATTTGAAGATGCATTAAGTCTACGAGTCTTAAATAATTGATCCAATTTATTAAGTAAAACACTCTAATATTATGGCTTAATTGGACTAGCTACACCAACTCCTTTTTATACACTTAGACATTGCATCACTGCACTAGATATTCCTTATGCTATGAATCTGAGAGAACTCTTTAAATGAACAAGAATTGTATCTGATTTGAGATTACTAAGTTCTTCTCCTATTTATAGAATTCGAAAGAGGAGTGTTTCAAACTTGATCCAATCTAAAAATGTACATCCAGCCTCTAATTTGGTATGTCTTATACTCTTTACTAATTTGTCCTATATATACTACCAAAATTAATTCTTTTCTATATTATATTAAAACCCTATCTTCTTTAATAAAGCCTGTTTACTAGATTATAGTAATCTTTAAAATGCTTGCACAATCTAACCAAGTGCAAAGGATGTCAAATAGAACGATTGTACAAAGGCTGATAAATATATGTTTAGTGAATGTAAACAATCAAATTTAAGGCCACGTTTCTACAGACATAATACAGGGCATAAAATACCAATAATTTTGTATTTTTTGGCAAATATTCAATATGAGTTCTCAGGAGACTACGAAATTGGCTCTACAATGATGTACGGATCTATTTACTCATGTCCACACTCTTGTTATTTAATTCATATTGCTACAAATAATCACACATATTCGAGAGTGTTCTCTATAATGATTCTGATCTGTTTGTAACAAAAACTTATACTATATTCTAAGTAAAAAATCTATATGCATTTTCCAATTATTATTAAAATAACCCTTCTATATAGCCTCTTAAATCACTGAAACAAATATATAATTGCATCTACTCCTTTGAATCTCTAGTTTGAGTCCATATGAGATCTTTCATTGCTATCACTTTATAGAGTGGCCAACTCTCCTCTGGGTGTGAAGTACCAAGTTCTCGAATCAATTCAAACACTGACTGATACTTCTACCTAAATCGCACTACATTTGCCAATTACTACTCTAATTCTGCTTTCTTCTGTTACTTTTTTTGAATCCTTAAACCTAAATCCCTATGAGTTTCACGCAACAATCTCAAAATCATTCTTGTCCTTCCAATACGAGCACAACATTAACTAACTCGAAATGCCAATGAATCATGTAATTAAAACCCTTACTGAAATTAGTCCTAATTCTCCATAAGTTTAAGAGACAGACATTTCTTAGTTGATGCATTCTTTTTACTAAGATTCTCAAAAATGTGTCCTTATCTCTCTAATGATGGTTTTCGACCCATAAATGTAATGAGAGAAGATAGTATTTCACATTCATTATCATTTTTGAAGTACATGTCTTCAATATCATCGGACATTTAAAAACTCTCATTTATTGTTAGACTACTTTCATCAATTTCTTATGATGGTTATGTACCTAATTTCTAGCTTATGTTCCCCCATTATGGATTTTGAAAGATCAATGGCTTTGTTCTCTAAACAGGTGGTGCTTATGCAAAAATCTTCTTTCGTTCATGATTTTATGAATCCATACGTTGAAGACTTGGTGATTTAGAATTATTGCGATTCTATTTGTAAGTATCCCATTTTTATTCCATTTTACCCCAAAATGAATTGCCTCTTGGTTCTTCCTCCTTTGTAAATATATTACGAACTCGTTATCCTGCTTATGTTATCTACTCTTACACTTACTGCCTCCCATCATCAAGTCCCAGAAAATCATTGAATTTACTATAAATGCCATATATATTGCTCATTTAATTAATAAACGATCCTAGGCTATCTCCCACCAGAATTCTGCTCCCAATTCAATCAGATCATCATTGAAATCAAAATTCGATTAATGTAACATTGGATTATTTGTATCACTAGAATTAGGAATGCATTACTTCTTCCCAGAACTCAAAAAAAATAAAGCTCCTGGGACTTTATTTGTATAATTGCCAAAGTCTTCTGATGCATATACAGGACATGGACCAGCATGAGCATTACCAGGACCAAAGAATTTTTCACCCAATCTCAAAATATGCTATGCCTCCTGTGGATGATTGGATGTCAAAGGATAGTTCTCAGCTAATCTTTCTGGCTTCAATTTACACCCATATTTGTTTGCTACTGATTTACCTGTAGAAACACACTAATTATAAATTCTTATACTTAATCATAGAGAGTCTCCCCCAATCCTACTTCCAAAGATCTTATCATGCCTTTTACTATTGCTGTATCTGGGATTACATTAAATGCACTTCCTCCATTAAAACAAGTCCATGCAAATGTGAATTTCTTATCTTTAATCTACCCCAATTGTTAGTGAATTGTGTACAAGAATTCAGCCCCACATTACACTGGATTATTGAATTTATGTGGCTCACTTGCATGACCTCCCTTTCCAATAAATTCAAACTACATTTAGATTGGCTAAGACATCATAGCTCCCTCCTTACACCACACCTACCCTATCTTACCAGTAGGCCATTAATGACATCCATAAACCTCCTAAACACCATCCAAACATCCCTCTCTGATCATATCAACAGATCCTCCATGGCCTTCTTCGGCAGGCTAGAATAATAATCTCACTGTTTTATTGCTAGGAATAGTCCCTTTAACTTTATTGAATATTTATGCGAACCCCAAAAGACAAGTTGTATGACCATCATGGCCACACATATGTGCACATCCATTTGTACTCCTATATGGCAAATGCTCATTAGCCTCATTCATAGGAAGCGCATCAATGTCTGCTCTAAATGCAATCAATCTCTCTGGCCCACTTGGCTCAGCATCACCTTTCAAATCCACTACAAGTCCTGTCGTAGCACAAACTCTAATCGCTTCATTTGGGACCTGTAATCCAATTAAGTATTCCTTGATACGCTACTGAGTTTGCTTTTCCAGAAACGCAGACTCGGGATATTAGTGCATTATTCTCCTGAATGTTATGAGGGATTGGAGATCCAATAATTATTTCATAATTTATTTATGATTGCCAGGGCTGCTCTATTCCTGAAAGCACATATTTCAACCTCAACTGTCACACAATTTGCACAAGTCTACAAACATCGCCATTAGCTGTTAGAGGTTCAGGATTCGTGTAGGATTATCAATTCACTACCCCACGAACTCTTGGAGGAGAGTTGCAATATCATTACATCCAATTTCTTCCCTCTCAAGGAGAACTATAAACGCATCGTGCCTCTACTAGAGAAAGCAGTCAAGCAATGCGACAAATCGCTTAAGGGCACTTACTTCTACAATTAAGCCCCAGAAGCAATCTCAGAGTAAATTTATGAAATGGTGCTTCTGATAGTAGATTTTGTGGACAAACAAAACATTGGATTTTTGACAGGTGATATCCATCCCCTCTCATTTAACATAATTTAAAGAGAAATTGAAACCTCATAAGACACAGATCAATTAGTAGAAAATTTACGCAAATCACTCTTTAATATAGGAAAACAATATAAATTACCGCTGAATGGCATCAAGTACCCAGAACACGAAAACCCACGTAACTTATTCGAGAGACAACTAATTATTGAGTAAGTTTCCAATGAATTAGCCCTTGATAAATTTCAATAAGTTTTTGATGATTTGTAGCGCATGTCTAAGGCTCAGCATCTCCATGCTGCACAAAAATATATAGTTGAATGGTTCCCTAAATTGTGCTCTTTAATTTAATAAGAACAGCTCTAATGTCTCAGTAATCCCAATAAGGAATAGCAAGGCTACTATCAATTTATTACTGCCATACAAAGTGAAAAGTTGGCTATCATAAGTCTCTCCGAATTAATGAAAGAATTGATTGAGGCTGCTGTACTCTACCATGATGGAAAGACTGTATTAAATTGCTACTAGATTCGAGTGACAAGACTTGCCTCACGAGTAGGAGAACAAATTATGAAACAACATTTATATGAAGAAGAATAAAGGAATTTACGATAGAAGAGTAAAGATGAAATTCAAAAACTTATAGAGGAAGGCCCTACAAACGCAAACACAGAAGAAGAAATTAATGATAATAAAGAACTCTTTTATAAGTAAGCTGTCACTAAAGCCAATAAATTGCTCAAAACTTAGGAAGAAAGACTTAGAGATCGAATAAAAAATAATCGAATATATTTAGCTAAGTATGGTCAAGCTATGCCAAAAGATATTGCTCAATAAATTGGATCTGTCTTGGTTTAATTTCTGGTGGATTCAATAAAATTTAGGAATGAGAATAACTTTTGGGTACCAGTTCTTGTACAGGGATATAAATAAATTAAATAAGATGTAGATGTAGCAGTATTCAATGTGAATTAGTTATTTTTGCATCACCTGTCACAAGGCATGCACAAAGACAACTCCTTCTTCATGCATCTTGATAGAGCATTACCAATGATCTATCCACCTGCAAAATGGATTGATACTCAAATAGGAGGATATTATTTAAAACCTACTAATTTGATTCGTATCATAGATCAATCACTACAAGAAGATGCAGCCAAAAGAGCTGATCTCTCAAAACTTTACGATATACTAGATAACATCAGTAGAGTTCCTTGGAGAGTGAACACTAAAGTCATGAACGTAGTAATGTAAGTTTGGGAAGAAGGAGGAGGAATCGCAGAGGTACCCAAAAGATAACATGATAAAACCTTTGTTTTTGAACATTAAATTAAAGAAAGTAAGACATATGAGGAGAAATATTAACTGTTAAAGAAAATTCAACAACAGAGAGATTTATATTCATTACAGTGTGATTTTACACTAAAAACTGGTGTAGCATTAGCATTTAGTGGTTGTTCAAAGATTTATTTCCCACACAATATGGATTTCAGAGGGAGATTGTACCCTATTCCACCACATCTTAATCATATGGGTCCTGATATTGCTAGAGGGTTGCTACAATTTTCATAAGGTAAAAAATTAGGAACAAGTGGATTAAGATGGCTAAAAATACATTTAGCCAATAAAATGGGAAAGGATAAATTGTCTATGGAAGAACGTATGGCATATGTTGACTAAAATATTGATTCAATCATTCGTTGTGCCAAAGACCCTATGAAAAATTAAGAATGGGCATAATTAGAAGATGCTTGGCAAAGTTTAGCTGCAATGTTTGATTATGTAGCAGCCATTAACTCCCCTAATCCAGAAGAGTATATCTCTCATTTGCATGTTCATCAGGATGGTTCATGTAATGGACTCCAACATTATGCTGCTTTGGGACGAGACGTGGAAGGAGCCACACAAGTGAATCTAGCTAATACAAGCAGACCAGGTGATGTGTATACTCATGTGGCTGGTATGGTTGAGAAAAAAGTTGATTAGGATGCTGCTGATCCCTTAAGTAAGGATAATGTAGTAGCTATCAAATTATAAAATTAAATAAAAAGAAAAATAGTCAAATAAACAGTTATGACATCTGTGTATGGTGTCACCTTTATTGGGGCTAGAGAGCAAATTCATCGTTAACTAAAGGACAAAGGTATCATTGGTGATGATGATCATCTTCAGTACTAAGCTTCCATGTATTTGGCTCGTATCACATTGGATGCAATCAAAGATCTTTTTGAGGGGGCACATAAGATCAAATAATGGCTTATTAAATGTGCAACTCTAATCTCTAATGAAAATCAACCAGTCACATGGATTACTCCATTAGGATTACCAGTAATCTAACCGTATAGATCACTCAATAAATATGATGAAGTTAAGACTCTAATATCTAATGTAGCCATTGAATCAGATTCTGCAAATGTATACAATATTGTTAACTTAGCTTCCAATCAATAAACCAAAGTAAAGATCTGCATTTCCACCAAATTTTATTCACTCCCTCGATTCAACACATCTTATGTATTCATCAGTAGAATGTCTGAAATAGTAATATACTCTTTTATTGTAGGGGCATTACATTTGCTGCAGTACACGACAGCTATTGGACACATGCATGTGATGTAGATAAATTAAATGAATTATTGAGAGAATAGTTTGTAAGACTACATTCCCAACCTCTTTTGGAAGAACTTCGAGATTCTTTTTAAAGAAGATACCCACATTTATAATTTCCACCAATTCCTGAAAGAGGGTCTTTCGATTTAGAGAAAGTTAAATAGAGTGTGTATTTCTTTGCTTGATATGTATATATAATAAATTTGTTAATGATTTATGAAATCACTCATGAGAGAAGAAAAAGTGACTAATAATGGATCAAATATAGAAAAAGTGAGGATTTAGGTAACTAATTTCAACCATCTGAGTAAGGATAGAACAATAATTCTCAATAAAAACAATCATTGAACTTCTCTGGTCGAAGTAGCTTCTTCGGAATCGATAACCCTCTTCTATCTCAGGACAGTTTTACTGACAGGAATAAAACTCTATAAAAATAACAAATTCTTAAAAAGGCGAATGATGATGAATTTCAAATCGACATCGAATAACCACTTCCAGTTATTCATACCCTTGATCACGATTAGCACAGAAGATGTAGGGCAGAGACTGTCAAAAATGACAAATGTTTAGGGGATTGTGAAGAATCAATAAAATAAGTGGCAGCCAGATGGGACAGTCAAACTGCATTCGATTTTGACGATGCTCTTATAAGAAAATACAACAAACATGCTAAAAGGGATTATAAAACAGACCCCTATTATGTAAAGTTAGTAGATCTACACGGATATTAGAGAATTAAGCATGAGTTACAAGTAGATTTAATATTAAACACTAGAACTACAATGATCATTACATGCTCCTAAATTTACGTAAAATTATAGTCTATATCTCATTTACTATTCCCATCATTGCTAAGTACATTTTATAGACAATTTTATTTTAATGCTTAATGACAGTCTTAATACTTTTTAATGTAACACTTTATATTATTGTCAAAACTGAACATAGAACTGATACTGATACATTTGAATAAATTATCAATACTCTATTTTTTATAGAAATAGGATTAAGAATGATAGCTGATGGACTCTTCTTCTCGAAGCACGCTTACTTTATGAACTTTTCAAATATTTTTGATTTTTCAGTCGTCCTCTTATCAGCTATGAATCTCTACCGACCAGATTTAGTTATATTGGATTTATCACCTCTAAGAATAATTACTTTATTACTCTATTTAGGAGATATATTTGATGGACTTTAAGTAATGCTCAATGCACTAAAACAGTCAATTAAATATATTTTAGAAGCCTTGGTCATTGTGGGATTATTTTCACTTTTTTTTGCCCTTGTAGGTTTGTACTTGTTTTAAGGATTATTTAATTACAGATGTGTAAATTTAGATGGCACACTTGGAGATAGCTGGGTATAATGTAATGTTAATTCATGCCCTGATGAAATGGTATGCTAATTTGTTAATGAAACACCAGATCTCCCTTCTTCATTTAATAATATTGTATTTTCATATGGCCAAATATTAAGAACAATTACATAAGATGGTTGGGCTTTTATAATGTTTTTTACTATTAGAGTATTCTATCCACATGTTTGGATATATTTTTTATTGATTATTTTTGTAGGGGGATTTTTCGGATTCAATCTTGTTATAGCAGTATTAAAAACCCATTATGCTGAAGCCACTTAAGAATTTTTTCACCATAAAGAATAAATTGAAATTAAACGATAACTTGAAGAACAACGATGCATGGAGGAGAGCAGAATCAGAGATACGAGTGATATATTTGATGTAGCTATGTTGCGTTTCATTGGATTTCATTAAACTTATGTACAATATTACAAGCAATTACATTCAATAAAAAATATTCACCACTCAAAATTAGAAAACGTATCAGTCAAACCTATCTCCTAACCGAGATTATTGTCTTCTAAATAAATTACTAACAATTCTGATGTAAATTATTCTCGTTAGTTTAGAAAAGTTTTTTAGATAAACTGAAAATTAAACTCAGAAATTTAGGATGGAAAAATTTGCTACTCCCAAAATTCCAATACTTAAATAAGTAAAAAGAATCCATTAACATTAAACATTACACTGAAGATGAGGATATATTGACAACTCTTGAAAATATCATGTAATTTGAATTTTCATAACTTTCCAGACAAGTTAATCCCAACCAATACTAGTAATACACATCTTTCTATGATGTACTACCATCTTTCCTGTATTTAAAAGTTATTATCATAGTTAAGTAATATCCAGTAAAAATTTAGATGAACAAAAAGAAATCGACTATAGCAAAGCAAAATTTCCTATTTAATATCCTATTCCTGAATAAGGTCAGAATTAGTACAGATCAAGCATGAAATTCAGTTACAAATTTCCTATTAAAAAATCATTTCGCACTAATAGAAGAATAGCCAGAGAAATTCGCTCTCAAGATTCATTTGCTACTCACAAACCATGTATTCGTCATGAACGTAAGACTTATAAAGCCTTTACTAAATATACAATGAAATCAACTCAATCAGTACCCTTCATTATTAGAAAGGGAAATGTTACATATTTGTTTATTTAAGGATATTATTTGCCCCATGATAAAATAGCCAATAAAATGAAATTAAAGATAGAAAAAGAAAAATTTAAACAAATTAAAATGGATATGCTCTACAATAGCATTCGAAAAAAAGACCTTGAAAATTAACTTATTTAGGATCATCACTGGTCAGGTAATGAGATATTAGATATGAGATTTTCACAATTCAATATGAGAAATGTCCTTCTCTCTATCAATACAGTCGATCATGATATTTGGCTCAAAGGATTATTGGGGAAGATACAAATCATTCGAAAGTACATCAATCGAATAATAACCAGTAAATTGACCGAAATGCTCTATGATTTACTCATATTCATCAATTTTACCTTTTTGGCTCTGTATGGAATTGTCGATGCCCCGATTATATCCAATGTTGAAGATATCACAACCATACTCTTAACTGTTGAAACATTTCTGCGTTATTGCAGTATTTCCTACAAAGAAATCAGCAAGAGCAATCAAATGATACTACAAACATTGATAGTTCTACTAAATTTCATTGAACTCACAATGAGTGGCTATATGCGTGATTTGACTGAGTAAAATTTAAGACTAATAAGAGGAACCAAATGTTTGCTATTTTATCGATGCATGAAATATAATAGCATGGCTGTTACCATCGGATACATAGCTTCGATGACATTTAAGTAGTATATATACTTAACTTTTCTATTTTTTATGGTGATCTTACTTTATGCTTTGATAGGAATGGAAATGTATGCAGGATAATTTGATTAAAATAATGTACTTGGTTAATTGCATTCTTTTGATAATATTTTAAAATCACTAATGACTGTTTTCAATATTATGACTAATGATGATTGGTATGGTGTTTTCGTTTTAGGAACTAGTATCAATTAAACATTTGCTGTTGTTTACTCTTATTCAATGGTTATTATTTTAAATTATTTAACATACGGTTTAGTATTAGCTATATTGTTAGACGGATTTGGAAAATATTTAGATTAATAAATATTTTAGGAGATTGAAGAAAGAGAAAAACCTCAATTACAATAATAAAATACAGATCAAATGGAAACTTAGAATACATAATAACTATCAGAATTTCCAGGAAGAAGACAGTCTTCATTCCCTCAAATTCTAAAGCTGAATAATCAAAAGTAAAAGATTGCACTCATACAACATTTGATTAAGTCGATTAGGTAAATTAATTAACATATTTTGGATTAAAATCCTGAACTTTTCAATGGGGTGTATTGTGAGTAATCTCTTTTTTTTTTTGATAAAACTAATAAATTTAGAAGAATGTGTATGGCATTAGCAAGGGCTAAATTCTATGTGCTCATGACAGATTTACTTATTTTGACATCAATCATCCTCTTTACATTGCAAACGTACAATGACTACGAGGAGGATTCTTCAACACTACCTATGTTGGCATAGTTTTATATTAATATCCTACTCGCCTTGGATGTTCTAATAAACATTATAGCTAAAGGGTTGTTTTATGAACAAGGAACCTATTTAACATCAATTTGGCAAGTTACAGATCTAGTTTACATTATTTCCTTTTTCATATAGTATCATCAAGGAGACACAGTCAAACCAATATTTAAGATTCTACTTTATTTTGGATATCTAAGACCTTTTATGCTTTTAAATAGGATTAGTTTTTTGGCTGTGTTAAGCACTGCTCTTTATAAGTCTATGCTTGATATATTAAATGTTTTGTTAACCTTATTTTCAGTTTGGATAATATTTGGAGTGTATGGAATCATACTCTATGCTAATCAATTTGGATTTTGTAATACTAAGATGGAGTTTAGGATTAATTAGGCTGAATGTCTTGCCTCAAACGGAACTTGGGTAAATTTTAAGCATAACTTTGACAATATTACCATAGCTATTCCCACATTATTTGCTGTCTCAACCTTTGATGGATGGGGTGAAATCATGCAAATTGCAGAAAACAGCGAACTTCCAACTGTCGGTCCTGTACCATTCAATAGTTATATCTAAACCTATGTGTTTTTTATTTCATTTTGCTTTATTGGCTCTATGTTCTTTTTGAGTCTGTTTACCGGAGTTTTATTCTCTAATTTAAAGGCAAATCAAAGAAAAATTGAAAAAGGAGATCTCAATTAAAACCAGAAAGAGTTTATTAAGATAGCTGAGATAATTACCAAAGATGTTCCTGTTTTTTCATCTCCACCAGATGTTCTGATTAGAAAATTAGCTTCAAAGATCATGAATAATAGTGTTGTACAATTAGTATTTTTTGTCATTCTGCTGTTAGACCTATTGAATAATACTTTGTTTTATTCTTCAATGCCTTTAGAGTTTTTAGAAATAATCAATCTTATTCATCACTGTTTCTCATTTGCCCTAATATTATATGGACTAATACAATACTTGGCTTTGGGATTGTATAGATTTTTCGATAATTATTGGAGAAGATTTTTATTTTTTTTAATGTTAATTGCAGCTGCAGATTTAAGTATAGACTTTAAATATAATTGGGTAGAAGTATATTTTTTCTCTAACCCTTTTGATGAGTATTATAAAATACTTAGAGTTTGTTTTGCTCTTAGAAGTTTTAGATTGATACTAATTTTTCAGGGATTGATAAATATACAGAGACTTATGAGAGTACTAGTGTATGCACTACCTTTTTTAGGAAAAATATTGTTTATTTTAATAGACACTATGATTGTTTTTGCATTGTTCGGTTGTTAATTATATGGATAAATATACGATGGAGAAGTTATTGATGATTAAATCAATTTTCATAATATTGCTTAAGCTATGCTGACTTTGTTTAAATGTGCATCTGGTGATGATTGGAGAACAATAATGACTGATACAATGCATCATAATCCAAATTGTCAGTCTGATTCTTCATAGTGTGGTTCAATGTATAGTTAAGTATATTTTTTCCTTTTTATGCTGCTCTCAAATTATGTTTTCCTGAATCTTTTTGTATTAGGCTTAATAGAATAATTCGAGTCTTTTTTCCAAGTTTAAAATTCAATTATCTAAACTTATGTCGAAAACGTTGACAGAATAAAAACAATATGGTGTAAATATTCACCAGAAACTTAAGGAAAAGCAATGCATTATAAATTTTTATGTAGATTTTTATTAGATATTGGAGCACCACTTGGAAGAAGTAAGGAAGAAAATTTATGGGATGCAGCTAAATAAGCGTCATAATTTAAGTTAAAATGGTAATAATAATGTAAATATTAGTGATCATCATGGTTACATTCAATATAATTAACTTATTTATGAGATGTTTAGAACTTGCTTTTTAGAAGATGTTTTCAAAACAGGAAGCAAGAACTCAATTAAACAAATAAAATAATACAATAAAGAAATGTAGCTCAAACTCATGAATTATAGAAGGAATTTATTTATTAAGCGAGCAAACATCTCTTTAATTGACCTAAGAACCAATTTCAATATTCTCCACGATTACTTGAATGTTTTGATTGCTTTCAAAGCATGGGAATCTCACTCCAATAAGACAATGAGAAGGGCCATTAAAAGTTCTGATTACTCTGAAAATCAAGACTCATCGCAAGATGATGTTAAACAGTTGGATGAGGATTAGTAATATATTCTATAATTTAGACTTTAACTAAGTGGACATTCATTTTTAAATTAAATCAGTATTAGAGGATCAATGCCGAACAGCGACACAGATAGATTTTAGCCAATAGTTACTGATGAAAACTAATAAACAAAACATTTGTTAACAAGTTTAAGTTAAGAGGAAGGAGCCCCTCCAGATATCCCATGTTATAAAGATAATATAGGGATGACGTATAATCAAGATCATCTCTTCCTCTTCTAACCAGAACTTTAATGATCATTTGTTTTTTGTAATTAGTTATAAACTTATATTTATAATATTTCAAAATGATTATTACGGGCGCAATGATTCTGAATAAATTATATTCCTATTTTCTATTTAAATTTCCTCATTTTCATGAAGTATAAGTATTTCTCTTTAAAATTAGGTTTCTGATTTCATCATATCCTTCTAATCTTATAAAATAACTACTTATTTCACCTCCTTACATATTGGATAGCTGTAAATGAATGGGTCTATGGTTGAATCCCTAATTATATCATTATCCTTTAAGTTAAAATTATTTACTATTTCATAAAGTTAAGTCTTTTCATCTAATTTTAGTTTCAATGCGGATCTTTTCTATTGAGAAGATTTGAAAGCCAAATCCTATAAAATTATTTGCATTTTGAAAATTTCATAAATTAAATTAGCAAAATTCATTTTTTAATCTATTTTTTTATTTGAATCTTTTAGAAACTAAACATATTTTTTCGGATCTAATTTTTTCTTTTCATGATATATTAAATGCACTTTTCCTTTTTTAACTGAAGTAATTCCTTTAATTTCTGGGAAATAAAGGTCTCTACAAAATGCTCTGAACTCTGCTATCATTCGGTATTTATTAAAATAAAATATTAGATATTTTAACAGGTTATACTCTAGACTATCGTTTAATGTTATATTCAAGTAATAATTTCCTACATAGTGATCGATTACATTTTGAATTTCTCCAGATGTTTAATTTAACAATAAAGGAATTACATAGATTTCATCATTGACAAATGGATCAATATCAGTGTTTACCATGTTTATTAAAAACTATGAATTGAAAGTTTGTGTTACAAATATTTCATAAAAGGTATCGATTTTTCAGTTTTTCTCTCCTTGAGTTATAATGTTCTTGTTAACTTGATATTTTCATAATCAAAGAATTATCAATCCATTTCAAAAATAAATTACCCGAATACATCAATCCTAATGTACAAATAAGAAGACTAACCACCCCACCTAATATACTCTTATAACTCGAACTATTCTTCTTCGGCCTCAGGCTCTATGTAAATGTGACACTAAACATATCAAAAACTGACAAAAAATTTAAAAACTAAACCATTTTTAGATTTATTAATAATGAAAATCAATCTCAATATGATAAATGAGGGCGCATGGATTCAGATGACTAAATTCTCTTTCTATCATGCTAAATTTCATCTTCTGAAACAATTTAATCCAGTGGAGATTGCAGTTGTGAAAACCTATTATTGCTTATTTCTGGCAAACTTTGTTATTTTTCTGCTTCCTTTTTTGGTTCTGAGTAATTATACAGGAAAAAATCAATATCTGGATCTAACTCAGGAATCGGATAATCCTTCAATTTTTCATTGTTCTTTATATGAAATTGTTTTGTCTTTTCATCTTATTCCAATATTAAGGAGGACCGCTTATACAAACAATCTTTTATCTTCTTTTTAGTTGTCAAACTTTGTAATATAATTTGAATTCTTGATATCTCGTATATTAAATTAGCATAGTTCATTTTT
>JMSD01000057.1:211683-254114 GCA_000715435.1 Paramecium caudatum
ATTACATCATTATATATATTTCTATATAATAGAATTACAAAAATAAATAAAAATAATGTCGTATGTGAGAGAATAAGATGATTATTGGACAAGTATTGATGATAATGCTCCCTTGAAGTAGTAAGAAAAATGCTACGCAATAGCATTTAGTAAAGATGGTACTATTATGGTTAGTGGATGCTAAAATTATGTGAAGGTTTGGAGTTGTTCAAATGGTGGCGATCTTAAGTACAATAAGGCTACTTTCGTCCTAAAGGCCCACTCAAAGGATGTGAATACTCTGTATTTTAGTAAAAAAAGTAATATGTTCTTGTCTGGAAGTGATGATAAAAGAATCAAGATGTGGTCTCAATAAAATAATTAGTTTACTTGCAAACACGATCTAGTAGGTCACTAACATTGGGTGACCTAGGTGATCATGAATGATGATGAGAATACCATATTTTCAGCTGATTGGGATGGAAATCTTATAATCTGGTAGTTTGCCAACGAAAAATGGCAAATTTCATAGACCCAAAAATTACACAATGAGTAAATTCATAGTATTTGCTTGAATGACTAATAAAATTGTTTGGCAACTATTGGATGGGATAAAAAAATCTGTATTATGTATTAGAATAATTAATGGAAATTTAATCCTGCTGATTAGATCCCCTTAGAGAATTAAGGATTTAGAATTGGATTTATGAGTGATAATTAGCTTGTTTTACAACCAAAGTAGATTTCAACAACTTAGATATATTAATTAAATTAGGGAACTAGAAAGTTTGAGAAGAAAGTGAAAGGAATCGACTTAACCAAGGCAGAAGATGATGTGAGTTTTTTCCCTGTCTAATTTTTAAAAGCTTAACAGCTTCTTATTGTGAAACATAATAAGCACATAAATTTGATCAAAAAGATAAATGCTGACAACTTTGTTCTTCAGAAGTGTATTTTACTTGAAGATGAACGAACGTTTGGATAAGTAAATGAGGCCTTTAATTTACTTGTGACATGGGATTGCAAGTAACATACATACAAAGTTTAGAAATTATGATTATTAATAATGTTAATTTATAAAAAGGCCACAGCTTAGGGTAAATATCATGGATAATGTTAGAGATTTAGAAATACAGAGACGATTAAGTGAAGAATTGGAAAAAGGAAAAAGATTTGCAAAAACTCTCTGAACCATAGGTGAATTCATTGTTGGATCTCTTTCTTTTGTTTGCAAGTTAGCGTACATTTACAGTTAGAGTAATAACTATCAAAACTTAGGCTAAAGATATTGAGGCTCAAAACACCTTGTTAAGAGTAAATGAGGAATCGAGACTTTTTTCAAATGTATTGCAGAAAATGGTGCTTGTGGATGATGATCTGAGTTTCATTAATTTCTTGAAACTCTATCTTTAGTGTTTAGTAATTATATGATGAATTTTAAGGGAGAAAATCAATAGGAAGATTAATTGAAGTAATTGTTCACAACTTTGAGTTCTAAGGGACCCATAACTAGAGAAGATCTAAAAAAACTTGCAGAGGAACTTGATCATTACCATTTATCAGAGGAGGACTTAAATGAAATTTTGAAAGCTACATCATAGTCAGGAAATGAAATAACAATGGAGGATTTTATAAGATTTTTTACTCAGGTTGTGGGAAGTTAAAGATAATTATGATAAAAATTATATATAGGTTTAGTACATAATAAATAAACTATTACACTATTCTCGAGTTAAACGCAACATCAACATAGAAACAGATAAAATAGAATTACTTAAAATTAGCTAAAATCTATCATCCTGATGTTTATAAGGGAACTGATCATAATAGGTGAATTATAATGAAAATTCTAGATTCAAATTAATTTAGGAAGCTTACAATACACTCAAGTCTCCTGAAAAGAGGACAGTATATGATAGGACAATTTTTAAGGAGAGAGCATTTGCAAGTGGAGATTAATAGTCAACGGAGGAGAATAAATCTGAAGACACCCAAAAAAATGAATACACCGCCAAATAAACAAAGGATGGCATAAACTTCACTTTCACAAAGAAGGAATACAAGGAAGCTGAGGGAGATAAGACAGTTGAGGAGGATTTTAGAAAATTCATGAAGGAACCCATCAAGACCGATCCAGAATAAGTACAATGAAAACCACAATTAAATTAGGTTAAAGTTTATGAAAATGTGCTGGCTAGATAAATGACAAAGGAACACAAAGCTTAAGAGGACTTTGTGATAGCTAAGGAGAATAAGTGGAGAATCTTCTTCATGCAGGCTCATAGAATTGGGTATGCTCAATAAGTTAAAGACTATATTAAGGGAATCAATTAATAATGGGAACTGAAGAAGAACGATACAGAGGAATTAAGGCTGATGAAAAAACAGATATAGAGAAGGATGGCAAATGTATTGTTATTTGTTATTTTAAGATGATTGCTTTTATGTTTATTGGTCTTTCATTGCCATTCTTTTATAGTGCATTTACAAGAAGGTATGAAATTGAGAAGGATTTGAAAGAGGATATTGATTTTCTTTACAAGGTGGCTGACTAAATTGACTATTTGGAAATATCGAGTAGATTTGTATATTGAAAAAATATACTGCTTAATACAAAAAGATATTAATTTAATTATTTTTCATGTCCAATTAGGTGAATTTTGGAGAGGGAAAAATCAACGACAACTATCCAACAGCAGTGAGGAGTATGCTTGATCAAGGCAAGGACCCAAAGGAATTACTGATTCAATATTGCAGACCACAATGCAAGTGGTACGACGATAAATACAACAGATGTGTCACAGCATTCCTATCACTTAAAAATGCTGATCCAGAGAAGAATTGCGTATGACATTCCCTAACTCTTAGATGTATCCATATAGAGATCTGGTCACTTGTATTGAAGCTTGCGTCTAACCTAAAATATAGCATGCTCTCAAAGGTAATGAACATGGATTTCTTTTCCATTGAAACATGAACAATTATACCACAATACAAAAATTATTATTATTAAAATATGCTCAATCCTATTGAGTGTTTTATAGAGGTCTTACAATTATAATAAGAATATGCTATTCTTGTTACAGAAGTTTAGTAGTTCCTTGATTTTGATTGTGATAAGGTGATGTAGCAAGATTAAAAGAGAATTGTAAACAATCCAACGTAATGAACTAATTATTCTAGTAAACTAATTGATTGGTTCAATTAGATTGAGGATTGTTTAGGTATGAAAGTTGATCTAGCAGATGATCTCATACTACCAATAGTTAGAGTTTAGGTATTGTTAATAAATAAGTTCATACGACTTTCGAGCTAAAATTTACTTTCAGAATATTTTTATCTCTTTGAAATATTATAAAAAAAATTACTCTACCTTAACATGTACAGTTCAGATGACCTTGTTTAGGCAGGTCTTTAAGCAAGTTAAATATATGAGGAAACTATTGATTAAAATAAGTTGTCAAATGTAGCAATACTACTTTATCTTATTAACTAATGCGATTCAACTGAAAAATTAGATTAATTATACTCTTATTTATAAAAATTAGATAATAAAAAGCATAAATTAATCGAACAACAATCACATTTAGTTCTTTATGCATATTATTAGATATTATAGTTTTGTTGCTAATTAGTTGAGTAAAATGAGAGATTAGATAAGGTAATTGATATATGTTTGGATATTAGAGATGAATTTAAAAAAACAAATTAACAATGTTTTTTGTAATGTAATTAATGTGTATTGTTGGCTTACTATAAAATGGAAAGAATATAGGAATTTTTGAGTTTTAGTAAATGTTCTGATGTTGTTAAAACAACACCAATTGAAATACAGATCTTAATATTAATTGTTAAAATTAAGTAACTACTTCATGAACCAGATTTCGATAAAGTTAAAATATATATCAGTAAATTTATGCAGTAGTTCATGGATAATAATTTAATCCATAGTGTGATGGATATCCATATTATATTGAAGGAATTAACATGTCATGCTAATTTTTATACGATGGCACTTTAAGTACTGACTTCATGGTTTTAATTTAAGTATAGTTTGATACTTAAAACATCAAATTCAACCAATATTCAGAAAATGATTAAAGATATAAATCAAATGTTGAATGAATGCAATTAATTCCTTGCCATAAATTTTTAAAAAGAAGAACTTGAATATTAGAATAATGTTATTTTAGGATCCCTTATTGAGTTAACTGAAATGATCATAACAATTAGTTCGAATATCTCAAAAGTTTCCTAAATCGAGATTGATGAATACCTCATTTTTTTACTTTCAACTCTACCAAATTTCGCTTCAGATTAATCACTCGAAAAATAATTTGGGAAATTCATCACAATTATATCATAAGCTAAACAATCGCCAGGATTATAACATTTAGCAATGTATTTGAATATTCAGTTTGGGAAATTACCATAAGCCTAGACTGTGCTGTTTTAAGGATTACTGAAGAATTATCAGAGTGGCTTTACAACAGCTATACTCCTTTTTGTAAAGGAATTCACAAGTAACCAAATTCAAGAAAACAGATCTAATTTAAGTAGATAATTAAAATCTTTACTTGAAGAGTCTTATTAATTATTTGATAAAAATTAGGTTCCCTTTTACTGTTTGCTTGAAGCTTGCAACAGACATGAATAAAACTATTTCGCTGAAATTGTGACAAACTTTTTTATTGAGCATAAGCCTATACTCAACTAATTGTTGTTTTACTTTTTATTAGATTTTATAAACAAATGCCATAAATCTAATTGTTCTTTAAATCATGATCAATTGTATTAAATGCTCAATCAATACATATCGTAAAAAAACCCTCTATCAAATGATCTACTCAAGTATTCTTATGAAGTTTCCAACTCCTAGCCCTTATCACTTCCTAAATGTTTATTGAAATTGTATAGCTTTTTTATGCTTATTGTTGATATTTAAACTTGTAATATACTTTTCATCAAAGAGACAGTTTTAGGAAATAATTAGCATAAATATAAATGGAAGATTGATAACAATAAGTCTCTATTTATAATGGTAACTGACGTGATTGAGAATGTTTCTAAGGAAAGTACATTTGAGCTGCATAATCTGAAACACTTATTTGAATTATTGTTTTATCTTATAGATTAAAATACTAGAGAGGAAGTAAATTAAGTTACACCATACATATTGAGATAGATTATTAAAGTGGCATACTAGCATAAATTGGATGAAGTATAATATATGTTAAGTAGGCTGTTTTTAAAATATTGATTCAATCCTTAAAATTTGATAATTTATTCCTACTATTACTTTTGGAATTGATTTCCTATGGAGAGAATAGAGTGTAGATAATATTGAAAAGATTTATATATGAATAGCATATTCCATTAGGAGCCTACTTATTAGTTATTTGTTAAATAGTAGAAATGAGTGATACATTAGATAGTATTCTAGAAATGATACCACAATTGAATTAGTATTTTGTTAAATATATTTAGAATACTAAGAACTACAACAGTAGACGAATAACTGAGACCTTATACTCAACTACTCTTTTTGAAACTAACTGCTCTTAAAGAATATGTGCCAATAAGCAAAATGGATATGATATGTCAATCAATAAATCTGCTTTCTATTTGAATGTTATTTGACAAGTTTCTTAGTGGTTTTCTTTTTGGTTTACTTCTTGTGCTTTTTGTTCGATTTCTTGGTTTCAGGTATTTTCAGTCCTTCGAAATTTTCAGGGAACAAAGCCATTTCTTGATCATCGTCGAATATTTTGATGAATTCTTCTTCCCCCAAGGGTTCTACTTTCAGGACATCATCATTCTAGGGCAATTTTTCCTACTCCTCAGGTAGTTCTTCATAAACACTTATAATTTCCTCATAACAGTCTTCTGGTAGGTCGTAATCTTCAATCAACTGCTCTAAATCGATTTATTAGTCGACATTTAATTCATCAGGATCATCGTCATAAGTGTAAATAATTTCTTCATAGAATTCAGAGATTTCTTAATAGAGTAATAAAATACCTTCAAACCACTGCTCTTGCCCTTCAACTATTCTCTTGATAATTGGGTTGCGCTCAAACTAAATAGAAAATAGCGATACTTGTAGAGCTATGGCTACTTGCAATGAGAGCGAATAATACTATAATGGACAATTTCATGAAAACGAATAAAATATAATTAATCACCAGGCAATCAAAAGGAATATTGCCATAGAAATCATTATTCCCTTAATGAAATTGCTCAAATATCCTGCATACTCGAGTGCCTTAATTGCTTACTTATACAATTTTGAGAGTGTCTCTTAACTTTTGAGCAAGTCTGCTAACAAATCATTGCTTAATTAATAGCGTCTAATTTCTCCAAAGTAGTGTAGCAATAATATGAATTAAGGTGTGCTCCAAATAGGTACCAATGGAATTCGATATCCAAACATTTAAATGACAGCTGTCACAACGCCGACAAGAATTGCTACAGAGACTGAAGTCTTATTATAACTTTGTTGTTTGGCAGTCTTCATTTTTAGTAATTTGTAGTCACTTTCAGTGTTGGTTTGTTATTCGAGGTTTTGAGCCTCCTTTAGATCCTCTTCGCTCATTCTTGCTTCAATTTTTTGTCGTCTTCTTCTTTCAATTTCGTCGTCCATTAATAATAATGTCATCTAAAAATTACAAAATCATCCATCAAAAGATTCCTAACACCACTAGGTATAGAGATGATGGGTTGCCAATCAACAACAAATATGCTGTATTCATGGTGTAAGATTCAAACAGAGTCTTTGATCTCATAGAGAAAGATAAACAATTGCCTCACATTTCAATGATTGATCGATTTTGGGGTCATAAGACTACAAGAGCCAGTTAAGTGGTTGAAGAGAAACCATTGCCTTCGCCATAGAAGCCACCAATTCAATAACAGCCAGAGTAGCATGTTGAGTTCAAGATTGAGGAGGAGCCTCCCCTCTAACCATTAACAAAAACTCTTTCATTGAGAAAGTTTAAGGAGAGTCTTGTATTTGATGAGAGAACTAACTCACTTCCTAAGAGTACAAAACAAAATCATATCATTGATGATATAATAAGGGATGGTGATTTGTTTTTGAAGAAGCCTAAGTTGGTTGAGTAGGTTTAGAACTTGAAACGGTTGTAGGTGCTCAAGCAATATGAGCCTCATCAGTAAATTATATGATAATCTAGTGAATTTTTACCTGGTATTGGGAAGTTACCTTACATAATCAATGACTATCACTCAAAGTCCACAAACCCTGGTTACTCTCGCAACAATAAGGGGAACTTCTTCACACGGTGAGTTAAAAGATATTTTTAAAATTAAATTAAAATAATGAGTCGACCCAATCCGGTGAGTACGAGTGCCACTCGAAGTTCACGATCCCGATATGGTAAGGAGGTGAAGGAGTTGCAGGATGCCCTTAATCAAAATAAAATAGAATCAAAACGAGATGCAATTAGAAAAGTATGAAATTTTTGATTTAGATTATTGATGCAATGACAAGAGGCAAAGATGTGAGTATGTTATTTCCTGATGTGGCCAAAAACATGGAGACAGCTAACCTTGAATTGAAGAAGTTGGTCTACTTGTACGTGATTAATTATGCCAAAATCATGCCTGATTTAGCTATTATGGCTATCAATAGTTTTAGGAAGGATGCCCGTGATAAGACTAATCCATTCTTAAGAGCTTTGGCCATTAGAACGATGGGTTGTATTCGTGTTAAGTAAATAACGGAATATCTCTTGGACCCGCTTAAAGAATCTATAAAAGTATAGAGGATTCCTATCCTTAGGATGAAGATTCGTATGTGCGTAAAACAGCGGCAATTTGTATATCCAAACTTTATGATGTGTCTCCTGAGTTGATTGAAGAGTAGGGACTTCTGAAGCTACTTGAGAACTTACTCAATGATGGTAATGCGATGGTGGTGGCAAATGCGGTGTGTGCTTTACTAATTGTGCAGGAGACGAAGGGTACAACAATGTTGTAGTTGAATCCATATACAGTATAGAAGATCTTGACTGCAATGAATGAGTGTAATGAGTGGGGTGTGATATATTGCCTTGATGCATTAGCATTATATGTACCTGAAGATGGCAAGGAGGCTGAAGCGTAATTAATCATATGAATTTAGAATTCTTGAAAGGGTAAGTCCACGTTTGAATCACAACAATCCTGGAGTGGTGTTATCGGCATGCAGAATCATGATGAAATTCTTGGATTATCTTTAAAATCCTGAAACAATTAGATAGAATGCTCTTAAGATGACTGCTCCCTTGATTTCATTATTGAGTTTGGGAAAAGAGCCTGAAATTTAGTATGTGGCTTTGAAGAACATCAATCTAATTATTTAGAAAAGGCCAATAATTATTGAGAAGGAAATTAAAGTATTCTTTTGCAATTTCAATGATCCAATCTACATAAAATTATAAAAATTGGAAGTACTTGCCAAATTAGCAAACATGGATAATATCCAATAAATTCTACATGAATTGAAAGAATACACTTAGGAAGTAGATGTTGAGTTTGTGAGGAAAGCAGTGCGAACTATTGGAAGATGTGCTATTAAGTTGGATAAGGCAGCTGAAAAATGTGTGACAGCATTATGGGAATGTTTGAAAACTAAAATCAATTATGTTGTTATGGAAAGTATTATTGTTATTAGGGATATCTTCCGTAAGTATCCACGAAAGTATGAGATGATTTTGAAAGATTTATGTGAGAATTTAAAAACATTGGATGATCCAGAAGCAAGAGCATCAATGATTTGGATTATCGGGGAATATGTGGATACTATTGAAAACGCAGATGATTTACTTACTAATTTCAGTGAAAAGTATATAAATATTATATTATAGCTTTAAAGATGAGCCATCTAATGTCTAGCATTAAATTTTAATTTCTGCCATGAAATTGTTCCTTTAAAGACCTAATGACGGAAAAGAATTAGTTCACAATCTTTTGAAAGTTGCAACAATGGAATGTGAAAATCCAGATCTTAGAGACAGAGCTTACATTTACTGGAGAATGTTGTCAACTGATCCAGAGTTGACCAAAAAAATAGTATTTGCAGAAAGACCAACAATTTCTGATTCCAGTTACACTATTGAAAATGAGCTTCTTGATAAATTGATTGAAAATATTGGCAATCTTAGTTCTGTATACACTAAGAAACCTGAAAGTTTTGTTAAAAAATTAAGGGAAGTCTTGAATTAAAAGATGACAGATAAAGTTGAAGAGTAATTTTATGGCGAATAATTGATGGATGGAAAACCTGATGATTATAGTGATTAATAGGGTGGTACATCATCAACAGTCTATGATACGAATGTATATGATACGTCATCATAATTACAGCCATAAGCTGCTTAAGTATCATAAGTGCAATAAAAAATTGATTTGTTGGATTTAGATGAACCACCTGTTTAGGCTTAATAATAGCCAGCATAGCCAGTTCAGGTTGCATAATCAGGTTAAACCCCCTATTAACCATAACCTACAAAATCAACAAACATAAGAATTCCATTTGCTGAAGTATTGTAAGCAAGTGCTCCAGGTAGTTAAACAAAAGTTACAGGATTGTAAATTGAGGCAGCTTTCCAAAAAAATGGAGACAAAGTTGTTTTGGATTTCATTGTTTCAAATAAAACTGCAGATATTTAATTCTCTGTAATTATACTGTAATATTAAAGGATTTTGGTATTAAATTCAACAATAATCCATTTAAATTGCAACCTGACTCAATCGAAATATAATGTCCACCTGTTGGTCCAGGATAGACTTAAATGGTTACAATACCCATTAACAACAATGGGCCAGCTTGTGGGGATCCTCCATAAATGCCATATAAGGTTTAAGTGGCCCTTAAAACGAATTTAGATGTATTTTACTTTGTTATTCCTATGTCTTTGAGTGTGATATTTGTAAGTTATTTGAATAATGTAGAATTCAAATGGATAAATACCATAGCAGAAATTCATAGAGTTAAGTCAAACTCCAAACTATGCTAGAAAGGCTGAAGTATTGGCTATTTAAATAGATGCATAAAAAGTATTTATATTATTAATGTAAGATGAAAGATAGATTTGAGAATAATTACTTTTCATTGATTGGAGTGAGAAAAGATGATAAGGGTAATGAGATGTTATCATATTCTGCTAAATTGATTAATGAAATGATATTGTTAGTCAATGCAATTCACACCCCCACTGCTATTAACCTGTAACTTTAAGTACCACATCCCACCCTTATGCCTCTATTATATTAAGCAATAGGATTCATTCTAACATTGAATTGATAAATATAAATAACATCAAATTAATTTAGATTAAATCTTGCACAGGATCTGAGACTTTAATTCTTCTCTTTCCAAAAAATCTCTTTCCCATTGATCCAGCATTATAAGTTCTTGAAAATCACAGCCCCATACACTCAGATTAACTGATTTTAAATTCAATTTGCTCAATTCTTCAAAAAGATGCTTGCATTTACTTTAGGAAGTGTAGTTTTGCATTATTTAATTTTTAATTGAGAATCGTTTCAGGAAATCGGAGTGATAGTTTTGAATGAGATGGAATTTATGAAGTTAGGTTTAAATGAAAGGGATAGTATCTCTAAATGATGTGTTGGCAATCTATTTAACTTATTTTAGGAATTCTATTCTTTCTTGATAACTAATCATCCATTTATTGAAGCATTCAATCAGTTCTTAAAGAAGTATTTTAACTTGATTGTATTCACTTTATTCTAAATAAATGTTAAACATACCTATATAATCTACTATGAATTCATTCATGATATTGATTTAGAGGGCTAAGTATTTTGTTTATAGTTTTTGGTCAATCTCTTGCATTTCCACTATATTTTATCTTTTTAGTTTCATTTGTTTATTTTTTGTATTATCGAGATCATTCTCTTTGAAGAGTGAATTGTAACTCATAGATTGTTCATATTTGACAACTGGACTAGAGTGTTCTTTAATTATTGAATCTATCTTATTCATTTTGCGTGTGTTATTCTCTTTCTCTACTTACTTTTCTTTTTCAACCTACATTTCTATTTATTTTTCAAACTTTTTTTCGGGCATCTATTTGACTCCTTTTTCAATTTATTATTAATAAGGGGATTTTGTGGGTTTTTGTTTGATATTTTTTCTTTCCTGCTGTTCTGTTGATTATTATTAAGATTGTTCTGTTTCAGTCATATGTTTATGTTAATAAACCTAATGAATGGGTTTAGTTAATTCTATGAAATAATCTTGATGTTAAGAAGTTTGTTATTGTTCTTATGCGTCAGGTTTCTTTCTATCTTAAATCAATTAATCTTGTAAAGCTTGCTCTAATTGCTATGTAAGATCTTGAATTTATTTCTGCAAAGATCTTGTAATTTCCTGATACTTGGATTCCTGATCCTTGAGCACTTGGCTGTATTTCTTGTGTTCATCTTGCAACTTTTTCAATTTGACATTCTCCACCGATTTAAGCCTAGCGATTTCACTTTTCTCTCTCTCTAACCGCTTTTTCTCAGCATCGACCTTTTGCTTCCACTCTAACTCAAAGTCTTTTATGAGTTGTTGTCTTTCTGTTTCAAGGCGCTTTTTGAACTGCAGCTTAATGCTTTTGGACTTTTTGGCCATTTCTTCATTGATTTGCTCTTCAAGCTCTTCTTGAATTTTGAATCTCAACTGCTACTCAAGTTGACCTCTCTGCAAGGACTCATCGAATTCCTTTACAACATCTTGCGCCAATTGTTCCTTTTGCTTTTCATAATCTGAGCGTAACTGTAGCACTAATTCTTGTCTGAGTTGTTCCTCATCAAATGTAGTGAGGCCTTCGATTTCTTGCTCAAACTTCCCTTGATACTCAGCCTGGAGTTCTTGGGCAACTTGTTCGCGAATCTCGCGTTCGATGTCAGGTAGTAGCTCTCGCACTGTTTCGAGGATAATTTCGTTAGACATAATAATTTTAATGGAATTGAAATCGAACTTCGGAGGTAAGTCTCTAGATGCAGATCGATCAACCATAGATAAAATATAGAGTGAAATCAAGATGATATTCTTCAGAGTGGCACAAATGCTGTTGAAAGATGAGGAGTAATCTCTAATTTTACACTTATTTGGGATAGTTATATAATTTTTGCAGGCCACTTACATACTTTTTAATAGGTAGACGTATAGAGTGTGGTAAACTCCTTAAGTGAGTGAGTGGATAAATAAAATATTTGGGTAAAGTAATGAGTGATTTAGGTATGTACTTTTGGTTCCATACTTTGAAATGCTAGATTTCTCGGCACTCGTAGCCATGATGTATGTAGGTTTGGGGTTACTGATTTTTGCTTTAATGCTCATATTCGCATTGAGTTATAGAACGCAGGCTTTTTCATGGCCAGTTTATGTGTTGAGAATACTTGTTCAATTATTTTTGTCGGTTCTCTACATGCCGATAATGGATTTGTTGTTTGCTGTTATAGCATGTGATTAAGGGAAACACTAGCTTTATGATTTAGTTTGTTGGGAGAGTATACACATTGTACATGGTATTGTGTCTATTGTTGGGATAGTTGTATTTTACACTTTTTGTATTACATTTTCTTTGGTTTACTATGAACCGAGATACATTCCCAAAGAACCCCTTTCAAAGAAGAGTGGGCGACCATTAGCTGTTTTCTTCACATATGAGTTGATAATGGTGTTGTGTTACACATTTATGGTGGGTAGGTCATATGATTATCTTTTCCTGCTTGTGATAGTGTTGGGAAGTTTTACTGTATTTTGGAAATCCCATGTTGAGAACCCACATAACAATTATTATGTATCTAAAATGTGGTCAATGTTGGTGGGTGTAAATATGTGGGGTGTAATTTTGCTATGTTTTGCTAAATTTTTGGAAGGGCAGCTGTTTGTGGGTACTGTCTATGCTTGGTTATCTGGATTGCCGCTGATGATTGTGGCAGTTGCAAAGACAGAAAAATTACACTACGATTTGCTGCTTACAAACCTAAATAAAGTTGCTGATCCTTAGGATGTTCTCAACCTAACTGATCATCTTATTCGATTATTTTATATATAGGACCCGGACTCTTAGCTAATGATAGATGGATTTTTGGAAATACATAGAGCCACCTGTGCTAGAGAGGATTGTTACTTAAAATAGAAGAAACTCCCTAATTAGAGATTAGCTAAGCCGTTCTTCAAGGATTAAAACTTAGCTGAAAGAGATGTAGATCTGCTTATGGTGTTAGGATAGATATATTTTAATTAGATAAAGCGTTTTCCAAATGAAATAGCTTTAAGACTACGTTACTCACTATTTTTGCTCGATCTAATGAAGTAACGACAGTAAGCCTTGAATGAATTAATTTAAGCGGAGTAATTATGTCCTAGTTTTGATAATGAGTTTGTGATTTTGCGATACAAGTAAATTGTTGAAGATGAGATGAATGCAGCTTAGAATGAAAACCTAGGTGGAAATCTAGACATTGCATCTGAGTTGGCATTTTAAAATCATATGAGATCTTTTTAAAATAAAATAGAACGGGCAACTCTGATGCATATGGATTTTTGGTCTTAATTGTAGGAAGATAACCCAGATTTAGGAAAAATGAACAATATTGGAGCCAAGATCAATGCAGCCATTATTTCAGTTGAAGAATTATGGAATAAGATGTAGAAAATGACACAAAACCTGCCGAAAGCTATGCGATTATATGGGAAATTTATCATTGAGGTTCTTTAGGATAAAGATTATGGGGAAGAGCTTCTTGATAAGGCTCGTCGACTCTAATAATAGAACAGTAAATCGCGAAATAAATAAACTATCTCAATATTGAGTAGTGAGGACTTAGGTTAAGAGTAGGGTGCAACTACATTAGTTTCAACGGCAGCAGAGAAATTTGCTCAAATTATAAACCTAAATCTAGCTTGTTGTAATGTATTTGGATATTCTAAATCTGAAATGATAAATAGGAAAATTAATATCTTCATGCCTAATTTGTACTCCAAATTCCATGATTCATATGTGGAGCATTTTCTGTAGACCAATGATAATAAAAATATCAATAAAGAAAGATTAATATACATAAAAATGAAGTCGAATTACATTGCACCCTGTTATTTGATGTTAAAAATCATTTAGAGTTTGGATGACAATCTTTAATTAGCTGCTTAATTTAGATTGCCCAAACTCTTTAGACCTACATGTTATATGATTGTGGATGCAGAGGAGATTATTGATTCGATATCAGCTTCGTGCATACCTCTTTTAAATATTGATTAAAAATAGATATCCCATAAAAAAACTTCCCTAACAGAATTATTTCCAAACTTTTCTTAAAACAAGAGTGCATATCTTACAAAGATTGGAGGTCCTCTGCAATATCAGGCTTATTTGTCATAATTCAGTAACACTAATTTGACTGAGGAAAGGGAAGCTGATCAAGTGACATTTACTTGTTACATGACTGAAATCATGAATGAAACAATTGATTAATTAGCAGGTTATGTAGTTCGTTTGGAGTTGTCAGGGTTTGATTAAAGTATGAATTAAGAACTGCATATCCATAAACCCTAATCGAGTATGTAATTTAAATACAATCCTTAGAGATAGATGTATTATGCAGAGTATGCTGCAGAATCTAATTCATAGAGAGTTGATTAAACTATTTTATGGGATTAAGGTGATTAGTCATCAATGATATCATCAAATTAAGTAGATTTATTGAATTCAGCAATAAAATCTTAAGTCAAGACAGACAAATCAGATGATAATGTATTTAAGGTTAATTATGGTGAAGGGATAAAGATTCTGCGATTGATTGATAATAGAATATAAGATATAGATGATAGAGATGAGATAATGTCAGAAGAAGAGGAAATAGGGAAGAATAGTGTGTTTTAAAATAACTAAGATCAAGAAAATGATGCAGATCAGCATAAAAATGAATAGAATAATTTATTTCGATCAAGAAAGAATTTGTTCACTATTATAAATAGCAACTAAACACCAAAAGTGATAACTAAATTAAATTGGACTGCTAATATATTATCAATAGTATTGATTGTACTATCATTTGTGGATTTCTTTGTGATCTACGAATAATATGATGATTTGTATAATACAATAATTTTGGTGAAAAATTAGAATTAAAGAAATGCAGAATTACAAACAATTACAACTGCAATATAGAATTTAATTATGCTAAATCTTGATGTATGGTAATTGACAGATAAAGTTGCTTATGAAAAGTTATAGAAATAAAAATTGAATACATCAATAACAAATGTTGACACTCTAAATAAGGAATTAATGTTATCTACAGTATCTATAACAGATACCCTAGTAACAATGATGAGTTCTGATATTGTATAGATGAGATCAAGTAATGGGGCATTAGAAAACTATACACTTTCAGAATCTATATAATAATTATTGAGTAAGTCTCTAATTATTCGTGACAAATCCATAAAGGAAATAAATATGGAGGACATGGATGTAAGTTTTGTAATTTATAATTCGCTAAATAGTTTCATATATCAATTAAGGGCGTTTTCTACTCTATATGCAGAAGAATTGAGAGATAAGGGAGCAAATAATAATGAGAAATTTTAGATAATTTTGGGAATTTCTGCTTCAGCAATAGGTGTTGGAATGCTGATACTTGTAATTGCAATGCTATAAGTTAATAAAAACTAAGAAGAGATTTTAGCAATGTTTTTAGATTTACCTGATAAAACAGTTAAGTATCTTTATAATAAAAGTGAGAATTTCATTTCTAATCTATAAATTGGTGAAGAAGATGATGTTCTTTCTGAGTTGGATGAAATAGAGAAGGAAGAGTAGGAAGAATTAAACAAGACACTTAAGACAAAAAAGAAAAAGAAGAAATTTAAAAACACAAATAAAGATTAGAGGAATTTCATTTTCATTATATTTTTCATTCTTCTAGTCATTTAAGGTTACTTTATTTTGAATTATGTGCTTAGCAATACATTCTTAACTAATTTAAATTAAATGATTCCGGAGATTAATGCTACAGCAAGGGCTGAAAGTTTCTATCGTTTCGTAGATATTGGGGAAAGATCTCTATTCTTAAATAAAAGTTAAACTATTATGAATTAAGATGCTTATACGATTGTTAAGAAAAATTAAAACTCCCTCTATGCTCTCGATTCTTCTATGCATTAGGAACATTCTTTGAATGTGGGAATAACTAATTCAATTTATGCAGAGGCTTTCACAAATATATTTATGTCTTAGCCTTGTACTATTTTGGCTGTGGAAATGGGTGAAGTTGATGAACCTGCTTGTAAGGCTTTTGCTGATGGAGCAATTTATTAGGGTATGGCAGTTGGGATAGCAAGATATTTTGAGGACTTGCGATATATTATGACGATATATGATTAATTTTGCAATAATTCAGCAGTTAACTTTACTTTATTAGCCAGAGGATTTGCTACATTTAAGAACATTACAAAGAACTAAGATAATATTACAAATAATGTGTTGAATTTGAACAACTTCAATCACACAAAGGAAGCTAGAGAAATGTAGGATAGTTATAATAGAGGTGCATTTAGATACTTAATAGGGAAGATGCTCACTGCTATCAATTAGGACATGAATGATTCAAAAACTTCGCTACTAGCTATATTTATTGTATTTGAAGTGCTACTGTTTATTGTGTACTTCATGTTGTGGTTGCCTTTGGTGATGAAAATGACAAAAGACATTTGGAGAACTAGAGCAATGATTATGATGATTCCGTTGAGGGTGATTCAGAAAATCCGATCTATTAAAGCCTACATAAAAGAGAATATTCAGGTGAATGATATTGATGTTTGAATTATATAATTATATATGGAGGTAAAATCGAATTATGGAGGTGCAAAGGGTTCCTTGGAGAATGAGAGTGCACTTTCTAGAATATAGAATGAACTAAAAAGGATCATATTTAGAGTGTTCTTCTTAATTTTGAAGGATGAAGATCAATCAGTGGCAGTCGGAGTATTTCTAATGATAATTCAATTTTTTCAATTTTGCACGCTCATATTTTAGAGGCATATGTATCATGTTTGGAAGAACCCTTAGGTTTCATAATAATTGCAAAAATTCTTTAGGTACTTATCATTCATATGTAGTTACTTTATGTTCACTCCATACTTTGAAATGCTTGACTTTTCGAGTTTGGCATCATTGATGTATGCAATAATTGGAGTTATTACTCTCAACCTTATAATACTTCTATTACTTGGATACAATAGCTCCTCACGTAATAGTTTGACTTGGCCAATATTTGTGTTGAAATTTTTCTTTACTCTATTTACATCCATATTCTACCTACCAATTTTGGATGTTTTGTTTGAAGTTGTTAATTGTGATTACAATACTTAAAATTAGTTAGTAAATGCTCTATTTAATGAGCAATGTTGGGTAGGAACACATATAATACATGGATCAGTTGCTATATTTGGTATAGTACTCTTTTGTGTTATAACAATCACAATTAATTTACTTTACTATGAGGCTCGATATAGTACTAAATGTTTGCTGTCAAAAGTATCTGGTAGAGCAAAAACTTTAACTCATTTTTATATTCTAATTGTTTTGATTTGTTACATATCAATTGATTAGAGACACTATGATTATGTTATCATTTATGTAATATTGGTGGGTGCTTTTGTTAGTTTTTGGAAATTGCATGTTGAATAGCCTTACAATCATGTTTTTACTTAGAAAATGGTTTCTATTTAAGCAACTCTTGTATTGTGGAGTGCTATACTACTATGTTTTACTAAATATCTTGAGGAGAATATATTTCATGGTACAGTGTATGCATGGTTAGTGGGATTGCCACTTATGGCGGTAGCAGTATATAACAAGTAAAAATATGATTATGATTTACTGCTCCTAAATATTAATAAAGTTGAAGATGCCGATTTAATTGTTAAACTGACCAACTATATTTAAAAACTCCTCTCTCGTTATTAAACAGATTAGCACTTTAATATAATGTTGAATGCATTAATTGAAGTTCATAAAACTACATGTCCTAAGGATGACTGTGTACTTAAATCAAAGAAATAGATAAATTAAAGATTACTTAAAAATAAGGATGAGAATCTATCTACCAGGGATTACTAGATTCATCTTCTTCTTGGAGAGATATACTCATCTTTCATTAGGTAACATCAAAATTAGGTGAAGTTGAAATTAAATTATGCATTTTATTTGCTCGATATTACAAAGTAAAAGTAGTAAGCTTTAAATGAGTTTATATCGATTGATTCCCTTTCACCTTCCTTGGATAATGAGTTTGTAGTATTTCGATTCAAAAAAATAATAGAAGATGAATTAAATGCAGCCTAAAATGAAAACCTGGGTGGAAATATTGATGTAGCATCTGAATTGGCATTTTAAAATCATATGAGATCTTTTTAAAATAAGATAGAGCGGGCAACGCTGATGCATATGGATTTTTGGTCTTAATTGTAGGAAGACAACCCAGATTTAGGAAAAATGAATGATATTGGTGCTAAGATAAATGCAGCAATCACGTAAGTAGAAGAATTGTGGAATAAAATGTAGAAAATGACATCAAATTTACCTAAAGCTATGAGATTATATGGAAAATTTATAATAGAAGTACTTTAAGATAAAGATTATGGTGAAGATTTATTAGAAAGAGCCAAAGTGCTCTAAACCTAAAATAACAAAATGAAGAATAAACAATAGATATCTGTATTCAGTAGTGAGGATTTGAGTTTTGAGCCACTTCCGACAGTATTAGTTTCTACAAGTTAAGAAAAGTTTGTACAAATTACTAACATAAATTTGAGTGTTAGTAATTTGTTTGGTTATCACAAGACAGAGCTATTAAATCGTAAAATAAATTTATTGATGCCCTCAATATATTCTAAATTTCATGATGCTCATGTTGAAAAGTTTATACAAAGTAGTGATACTTAGAAATTAATTAATGAAAGATTAGTTTATCTTAAGTTGAAATCTGGGTACATTATACCTTCATATTTATACCTGAAAGTTATTTAATCTTTAGAAGAAAACATTTAAATTGTAGCTTAATTTCGAACATAGCGTACATTTAAGACATCTTGTTATCTCCTTTTGGACAGTGATGAAGTGATTGAATAGATTTCATCATCTTGCATATGTAATCTTTTTATTGATTAGAAAATGATTAATCAAAAGAAGGTATATATTACAGAGTTATTCCCAACGTTTAACAAGACAGATTATTTAAACAAATAAGGAGGAGTCATAAGTCTAAATTTGTAAACACCATTCATTGCTAATTCTAATTATTTGCAGTACTATTAAGGGGATTTGGATGATCAAACTTAAATATTATTTTAATTACAAGTAACTGAGATTGATAATGAACATTAAGATTAGGTGGTTGGTTACATACTTAAAATGGAGAGACTTACAAATGAGTAGAGTTAAATATTGACTCCAGAAATGAAGTAGCAATTATCGGTTCCAAATTAGATAGTCAATAATTTTTAATTTAAATACTTTGTTGGAAAATCTTTGTATGTTGGAGAAAACTCTGAGGAATTGAATTCTGCACGTGTGGATTAGACAGTTATTTGGGAATAGAGTTCAAGAGTGAGTGAGGAAACTCAAGCTGACTAGAAGTAAAAAGTTGAGGAAATTACAATTCCGAAAATAAATTATGCAGAAGGAATCAGGACACTGAAGTTATTTGAAAATAGGGTATAAGATTTGGAAGACATTAGAATGAGTTTTTCTGAAGGTGATGAAGTTTAGCATTCGAGTATTTTTCAATAGAATAAGGAGAATTAAGAGGAGAATGATTTGGGTGCTCATAATAATATCTTTCGAAATCGGAAATCTTTGAATTCAGCCATTAATAATTACAAAACACCTTAAGTAGTTGTTTATTTGAATTGTGCAATTAATTTTCTCATTTTATGCCTGATAGCAATGTCCTTTACTGCTTACTTTTTAAGTGTTTTTGAATTTCAGAATGCTAAAACAAATTTGGATTTGGTTCATTTTGCAAGTTAAAGAAATGCTGAATGTGCTTAGATAGTAACTAATGTATAAAACTTGGAGATGTTGAAGATTGGGATTTGGAATCTTACAGAATCAGAGGCAACATTATATGAATAATAGCAGAGAACGGAATTGAATGCTTCAATTTATAAATTAACTGATGTAAATACAAAGTTGATGTTAAATGATTTATTTGTTAGCAATAAATTAACTGAATTGCATTCATAAAGTGTTGTGACTATGAGGATTAGTGAAAATACTTATGCAAAATATGATATAGTTTAAGGAACTTAATAAATTATTAGTAAGGCTCTTTTGGTTAGGGATAAGAGCCTGAGTGAAATCACTAAAACAGATGAGGATATTAAGTTTTTAACTTACAATTTATTTAATGACATAGTGATACAATATAGAAATGAAACTAATCTCTATACCATTGGATTTTCTGATAGATTGGAGACAAATTTGTAAGCATTTTTAATAATTTTAATAATCTCTGCAGTTTTGCTTTTTGTTTTCCTATTAATAATAATTATTTTACTCATAAAATTAAACTCTATATAGTAGTAAATTCTATAATTGTTTATTGACATTCCAGAGAAGACTGTAAAATATTTGTACAATAAAAGTGAGAACTTTATATCAAATCTTTAAGTGGGAGAGGAAGAGGAAATATCTTCTGATTTGAGTGATGCTGAATAAGATGAACAATCTTAAGAACTTTAGAGAACTTTAAAATCTAAAAGGAGAAGAAAGATGTTTAAAAATACAAATTCTTTTTAGAGAACTTAGATTCTCATAGCTTTACTGTTAGTAATAGTATTTTAGGGTTATTATGTTCTTGATTATTTTTTGAATAAAACAATCTCTGATAACATTGATCAATAATTATAGGAATTGAATGTTACGGCAAGATGTGAAAGCTTTTATCGATTGGTTGATAATGCAGAAAGATAATTATTTTTGAATCGAAGTGATCCCATATTGCTTAAAGATGCATATACTTAGGTTACTCTAAATATTTAATAAAATTATTAAGTGGATTCTAGTTTGCATTAGGAACATGCTCTAAATTCAGGTATTATGAATTCTGCATATTATGATACATTTTAAAATCTCTTCATGTATGATCCATGTTCTCTTTTGGTTTCACAAGGATTTGGGACAACTACTGAGTGTGAATCATTTGCTTAAGGTTCAGTGTAATAGGGAATGGCAGTTGCAATAGCAAGATATTTTGAGAGTGTTAGGTATTTGATGACAATTTATGATTTATTTTATGGGCATCCTGAAGCAAACTTTTCAACAATTGCAAGAGGTTGGGGGAAATTTAGAAACATAACAAATGATTCTGACAATGTTACTAATTTTATTTACAATCTTAATAATTTTTAGTAAGCAGTGATTGCAAGATAGATGTAAAATACATATATTAAAGGTATTTATTGTATATTTCAAGGGGCATTTCGATACCTATTATCTGAGTATATTTAAGCTTTAAAAGATGATATTGGAGTTACATAGACTTAGTTGTTGGCTTTCTTTATTGTTTTTGATGTGCTATTATTCTTGTGTTACTTTATAATATGGATTCCATCATCATGGAGATTGACTAGAGACATTTGGAGAACAAAAGGATTAATAATGATGATACCTTTAAGAGTGATTTAGAGAATTAAAACAATAAAGGAATTTGTAAACAATTTGGTTCATGTTTAAGATAGTTCAAGATGAAAATATAAATATTGTATTTTAAATAATGGAACTAAAATCAAATTTTGGTACAACAAAAGGCTCTTTGGATTCTGAGAGAACTTTTATTGACAAAATACAGACTGAGTTAAAGGGTGTGTTTTTTCGTGTCATTCAATTGATGTTGAAGGATGAGGAATAGTCTATTCCATTTACTTTATTGGGGATTGTAGTTCAATATATGTAAATTACATATATTGTTTTCAATCGTCAAATATGGAGGGTGTGGCAGAACGAAATAATTTCAAAGCAATTGAATAATATATTTGGGTAGTGATAATTAGTATGTAGATATGTATTGTTAACACCTTATTTTGAGATGATTAGTTTTACAGGATTTGCAGCCATGATGTATGTTTGCTTGGGTATGATGTTATTTGCTTTGATGTTAATCTTCCTCCTCAGTTACAGTATTAGTAAATCGAAATCATCTTTCACATGGCCCATAATGTTGTTAAGACTGTTAATAGGGATATTTCTTTAGTTGCTTTATATGCCAATTATAGATTTGCTATTTTCGATGCTGGCTTGTTCAACGGACTCTAATGGAATATTAAAACACTAGCTATTTGATGTATAGTGTTGGTCAAATATACATATTGTGCATGGAATTGTAGCAATTTTTGGAGTTGTTCTTTTTTATATTCTATGCATATTATTTCAATTGCTTTATTTCGAAGCACGATACTAGCCACATGAAGCATCCTCTAAATTATCAGGTAGACCTAATGCAATATTATTCACTTATGAACTGATAATGGTAATATGTTACACATTCATGAATGGTAAGAGTTATGATTACCTTATGATTCTAATAATGATGATAGGTAGCTTTACTGTTTTTTGGAAAATACATGTAGAATCTCCCTTTAATAATTTATATGTTTAAAAGGCTTGGTCAATGTTAGTGGCTATGAACATGTGGGGGGTTACTTTACTTTGTTTTGCAAAATTTTTGGAAGGTGTTTTATTTTATGGTACAGTTTATGCTTGGTTGGCTGGTTTACCTTTAATGATAATAGCCATAATTAGAAGTGAAAAGATGCACTATGATTTGCTTCTTTTGAATTTAAATAAAGTTCAGGATCCTGATTAAGTACTTTTTTTAACTAACCATCTTCTTAAATTATACTTCAAAAGTCCTCAAAATCAGAATTGCTCGCTATTATTAGACGGATTTCTGGAAATCCACAGGGCAACATGCACTAGAGAAGATTGTTATTTGAAACAAAAGAAATTAGCGAATTAGAGATAGCAAAAACCTGTATTTAAGGAAGGAACAATATCAGAGAGGGATATTGATTTGCTAATGGTTCTGGGTTAAATATATTTTAACTAAATTAAAAAGTTTCCTAATGAAATCACTTTAAGAATCAGGTATTCATTTTATCTTCTTGATAATATGAGATAAAGATAATAGGCTTTGAATGAATTAATACAAGCAGAAACACTATTTCCTAGTTTAGATAATGAATTCATTATATTTAGATATAAAAGACTAATAGAAGATGAAATGAATGCTGTATAGAATGAGAATTTAGGGAATTTGGATGTCGCTACTGAATTGGCATTTTAAAATCATATGAGATCTTTTTAAAATAAGATAGAGCGGGCAACTTTAATGCATATGGATTTTTGGTCTTAATTGTAGGAAGACAACCCAGATTTAGGAAAAATGAATGATATTGGTGCTAAGATAAATGCAGCAATCACATAAGTAGAAGAATTGTGGAATAAAATGTAGAAAATGACATCAAATTTACCTAAAGCTATGAGATTATATGGAAAATTTATAATAGAAGTACTTTAAGATAAAGATTATGGTGAAGATTTGTTAGATAAATCAAGACATTTACAAACATAAAACAATAAAATGAAAAACAAATAATAAATATCACTCATTAGTAGTGAAGATATTGGTTATGAATCCTAACCAACATTATTGGTTTCAACGGCTTAGGAAAAGTTTGCTCAAATTGTAAATCTTAATTTAGCTTGCTGTAATCTCTTTGGGTACAATAAATCTGAAATGATTAACAGAAAAATAAACATATTTATGCCTAATTTGTATTCTAAATTTCATGATGTACTTGTTGAAAACTTTCTTCAATCAACTGAAACTAAAAACATAAGTAAAGAGAGATTAGTTTATATTAAAATGAAATCCAATTACATCACACCTTGTTATATTTCTTTGAAAGTAATTTAATCTATTGATGATAATGTGCAATTGGCTGCATAATTTAGAGTTCCGAAAAGCTTCAAACCAGCTTGTTATTTAATTTTGGATAATGAGGAAGTAATTGATTCAGTTTCATCAACCTGCATACCCTTACTAAACTTGGATTCAAAGCAGATTTCTCACAAAAAAACAGCAATTACAGAAATTTTTCCAAATTATTTGTAAAACAAATAATTATTTTTATCAAAAATAGGTGGTTAAATATCGTTTAACCAAGCTACATCTTCGGCTGTAAGTTAAAGTTAATTGGCATCCTAAGAATTTGATGAGTAGGAAAAAAAGGAAGAAAACATATAATTTTAATGCTTTTTGTCTGAAGTGTTGAATGAAAATTCGGATTAAGTTGTAGGATATATAGTTAAACTTGAATAATAAGGATTTGATTAAAGTATGAATTTAGAAGTGAATAATCTCTAATAAAAGATACTTGCAAATAGTCTTTAATTTCGATACAACCCATCAAAATCATTATATTATGGTGAATATACATCAGATACAAATTCTTAAAGGGTTGATTAGACTGTAATTTGGGAATAGAATGATTAATCATCTATGATTTCATCAAATATATAGCCATTAGATGCAAACAATCTGAAATCTCAAGTTAAAACTGAGAAATCTGATGATAATAATTTTTTGATAGCTAAAATTAATTATGGAGAGGGTATTAAAACCTTAAGACTATATGAAAATAGGGTTTAAGATATAGATGACAGAGAAGAGATGATGTCAGAGGAGGAAGAATAATAGGGTAAGAGTGTATTTTAGAGACAATAGGATGTTGAAAATGAATAAGAAGGATAGCAGTAGGATGTTAACAATGTATTTAGATCAAGGAAAAATCTATCTCTTGTAGTAAATAGTTAGATTACACCACAAGTGATAACTAAACTAAGTTGGACAGCAAATATATTGATTATAGCTTTGGTTGCATTGAGTTTTGCTGACTTTTTTGTTTGTTTAGCTCAATACGATGAAATTTACAGCACAATAACTTTGGTTAGAGATACTAATTATAGAACAGCTGAATTGCACACAATATTATCTTCAGTATAAAATTTGTAAATGTTGAACAAAAATATTTGGTAGTTGAATACTACTGAGGCAAAAGCTGCTTATGAAAAAACATAAAGAACAAAGCTTAATAATTCAATCACTAATGTATAAGAATTGAATAAAGCTTTAATGTTGTCAACAATATACATAAGTCCAGAATTGGATGAGCTTTAAACATAAGATGTTGTGAATATGAAGATTGGATAAAATTATGAAAAATATGACATAATGGAAGCAACATAATAAATTGTAAGTAAGGCACTTAATATAAGAGATAAGAATATTAGTTTAATTACTAGCAACGATAATGATGTTTATTTTGTTATATTCAATTTACTGAATGATTTAGTTTATTAACTGAGAAATTCAAGTAATTTATATGCTGTTGGACTTTAGGATAAGACAACTGAGAAAAAATAAACTTTTTAGATTATTTTAGGTATTTCTGCTGGAGCACTTGGGTTAGGTGTTCTTCTTTTAACTGTCATTACACTATCTGTTAGTAAAACATAAGAGGAGATACTTTCAATGTTTTTAGATATTCCCGATAAAACTGTTAAATATTTATATAATAAAAGTGAGAATTTTATCTCCAATCTTTAAATAGGAGAAGAAGAAGAAGTATTGTCAGAAATGGAGGAATTAGAAAAAGAAGAGTAAGAGGAATTGAACAGAACACTTAAAAGTAAAAGAAAGAAGAAGAAGTTTAAAAATACTAACAAAGATTAAAGAAATTATATTTTCGCATTTATACTAATTATTATGATTCTTTAAGCATACTTTATTTTTAACTATTTTATGAGTGATTCACTACTTAGCAATCTTGCATAATTAGTTCCAGAAATTAATGCAACTTGTAGAGCAGAAGGTTTTTATCGTTTTGCAGATAATTCTGAAAGATCTCTATACCTCAATAGATCTATGACAATACTTAATTAAGATTCTTATACAATGGTTAAGGCTAATATTGATTAATTATATGCTCTTGATTCATCTGTTCATTAAGAGCATTCTCTAAATGTCGACATCACAAACTCAATTTATGCTGATGCATTCAAATAAATGTTTATGTTATAGCCTTGTACAGTATTGGCAGAAACAATGGGAGAAGTTGTTGAAACTGAGTGTTAAACATTTGCTGATGGAGCGATGTATTAAGGAATGGCTGTTGGAGTAGCAAGATATTTTGAAAATTTAAGATACATAATGACAATATATGATTAGTTTTGGAATAATTCTGCTGCTAATTTCACAACGATAGCCAGAGGATATACAACATTTAAAAATATTACATAAAATACTGATAATATATCTAATAATATTTTGAACTTAAATAATTTCAATCAATCAAAAGAGAGTAGAACTATATAGGATAATTATAATAGAGGTATAAATAAACTTAATTTTAGGTACTTTTAGATATTTAATAAAATAACTTCAATTAGCAATAAGTACTGATATTGATAATTCAAAAACACAAAGATTAGCATTATTTATAGTATTTGAAGTATTACTCTTTATTATTTACTTTATTTTATGGTTGCCATTAGTCCTGAAAATGACTAGAGATATTTGGAGAACTAGATCTATGATAATGATGATACCATTAAGAGTAATATAAAGAATAAGATCAATCAAACAATTCATTAAAGAATTTTTACATGCTAAAGATGTGGAAGTTTGATTATAAAGCATTACATATATTTATTTCATTTTTTGAAACACTTTATGAACCCAAAAACAAAGGAATCAAAAATTAATATAAAAACAAAAAGAAAAGATTTAGTTTTTTATTATAAAAATAATCAAATATCTATCTGATGAGCAGTATTGCAAAGAAAAAATCATGCTGGGAAAGCTTAAAAAAGAAAATTTTCGGAATTCCGAGCCCTGAACCATCTCCGAGGCGACATCCAATACAAGATCCTGTTCGTGTTACTCAACCTCTTCCTGAGACTAGAATTACAGAAATAGAAGAAAGATTTTTGAGTAAGATCACAAAGCCTGAACGTTTGAAGAATTGGAAAGATTATTTTAGAGTTAGTGGAATAAAAAATATATAGTAATTGATGATAGCTTGGAATAATTCTAAGACATCTCCCATAGGAAAACGCTGTAATGAAGCAGAATTGTTCATACTTTCATAAATTCATGCTGAATTCAATTCTATTATCAGAACCTTAGTTTGGTAGCAGTAAATGTTGCCTCTTAGAAATCTCGATGAATTTAAATAATAAAAAATAAAAAATGTTTTAGTAATTGGAATAACTGGATAAGGGAAGACAACTTTTATTAATAGCTATGCTAATTATGTAAATAGTGTGAGTTTTGAAAGCAAAATCAGATATAAAGTGATAGATGATGAATTGAGAAATAAAAATGGAGAATCTGTGACAAATACAGTAACATCATTTCCTATCCCTAGAGGAGATTATGTTTTCAATTTTATTGATACTCCAGGATTAGCTGATACAAGAGGTTTGGAAAGAGATCAATAAATTATAGAGAGCATTTCTAATTATTTGATAAAAGACTTACATGATTAAGGTCAGATTTTAAATTAAGTTATCATTGTTTCTTAATCTTCAACAGATTATTTAATTAGGAATAGAAGTCCAACACTATTACAATTGGCTATGCTAAGTGTTCTAAAATTATTTGGTAGGAATATGTCATCTTTCACGATGCATGCATTGACATTCTCTGATTTTACTGCTGGAAGTGTTGATAATTTCGAAAGTTAAGAATCCCTATTTCATCGATTGTCTGAGTAGTAAAGGATTAATGAGACTACATTAAAAACTCAACAGACTTCATTGCAATAAACACCTTTATAATAATAAACCCTTTTTACATCATAAGGTTCTTCTGAAACTTAATAATTATTAAACTCAGAAGAATTCAATGGTGGTTTAAAGTATTGTTAATTGTAAAACTCAGTATTTTTTACAAAATCTTGTGGATAAATATAAAATATACAATTAAGAAAGAATTATGAAAATTATGATCGTTTATCATAAAAGATAGAAAAGAGTGAAGGATTTAGTTTAGAAGAAACAATAACTGTTATTAATGAAAGAAAAAGAATTAAGTAAACAATAGATGCTTTAAATGATGTTTTGAGGTTAAGAGTTTAGATTGAAAGAATCATTACAACAAATCTAAATAGAATTAGACATTTTGAATAAAGGATGTCTGATAATTAAGATTTCAAATATATTGAATACAAACCTGAGAAGTTTAGAGTAGAAGTAGATTGTATGGTAACAAATTGTTAGCAATGTGAATTAAGCTGTCATTATGATTGCAGAGTGGAACGACTTCATACTTGTACAATGATGGTTAGATTAGGAAATGGAGATATCATTTGTGATTCATGTTAGCACAAAGTTGAATCACATAGAAATGAAAGATTTAAATACTAAATACGTCTAATAGAAGAAGAACATACTTATGAAGATCTAAAGAAAGAATTCGAAAATGCCAAATCTGAGGCAGATATTTACAAATAAAAAAGAGAGAAAGAATTTGAAAGATAGAAATAAAATGATGCTGCTATAACAGAGATTCTTGCTAATATGAGATAATCATTTAATACACTTTATTCATCTGCACTCTATCAACTTGATTTGTAAGGAGGGTCACTCAAGGCATATATATACAGATTTTTCAAAGAATATGACAAATAATTAGAAAAGTACTTCGAAAATGATTTGAATTCTACAGCTTTACTCCATTAATCAACAAATATGTTTTAGACTGCCCTTTTATAATAGACAACATTATAAAGAATTAAGACAGAAAACTTTTAGAAAGTAGACTGAATATAATATATTTATTCTGTCATAAGTTAAAATTAATTAATTAAATAAAATTTAATACATATTATCATTTGTGACTCATGTTAGCACAAAGTTGAATCACATAGAAATGAAAGATTTAAATACTAAATACGTCTAATAGAAGAAGAACATACTTATGAAGATCTAAAGAAAGAATTCGAAAATGCCAAATCTGAGGCAGATATTTACAAATAAAAAGAGAGAAAGAATTTGAAAGATAGAAATAAAATGATGCTGCTATAACAGAGATTCTTGCTAATATGAGATAATCATTTAATACACTTTATTCATCTGCACTCTATCAACTTGATTTGTAAGGAGGGTCACTCAAGGCATATATATACAGATTTTTCAAAGAATATGACAAATAATTAGAAAAGTACTTCGAAAATGATTTGAATTCTACAGCTTTACTCCATTAATCAACAAATATGTTTTAGACTGCCCTTTTATAATAGACAACATTATAAAGAATTAAGACAGAAAACTTTTAGAAACTAAATTGAATATTTAAAAATGCATTTATTATGACATAAATTAAAACTAATCAATTTTCGAGTTGTAAAATTCAAAAAATTTTTTTTCTTTACAGGCCTTCTTTGAATTTGAAATAAGATTAAAATATCAAGAAGCTCTATTTTATTCAAAATAATTGTAAATCAACGAATATAGATATGCAATATTTAAAATCACATATATATATTCATCTAAACTAATTTAATTAAGGAGGATATTGTGAGGTATATTAACTTTGTTATTGTGGTCTGTTGAGTGAGGCTAATCCTGCAAATAGTTGACTATTCAGTTTGACTCCATCTTCATTTGTTTATACTAATTCTTTTGGCAATGCAATTGTATTCCTTTTAATAATTTATGTTGTTTCTCCCAATCCAAACATTTCCAATGGTTATGCTTCTTATAATGCAATATCATTTTTGAATGGATCCATTAAAACTTCATCATAAAAATTACCAGAAAAGAAAATATTAAATTCATTTCTCTGAACTGCTACAAGTGTTGTACTCAAAATCATAAGAACTTCAGTAAATATGGATCTATGATGAAATTTAAATTACGTAGGTAGTGGAAACGAAAAGGCATATTGCATAACAACCCAAAGAACTAATCCAATGAACAAGCCAAAAAAGGCCACAATATCATATACGTATGTTGATTTATGTTTGTCAAATCTATTAACATATCCCAGAAAGAATCCTAAATTATCTATATTAATACCTGGAAATAACAAATTGAATATGGATACCCAGGCACATTTTTTCTTATAAATATAGTTAAAATATGGTATTTATGCAGAGAATGGTGTATTGAAATACTTTAATATCAGACTGTCCCATTCAAATCTCACTGTAATACCCAAATAAACTGAGGTGAATATATCGACTAACATAATGGGAAGGAAAAATTGTAGGGCATGCTTAAGGGATGTGATTTTGAACAATTTAATTAGTGATCCAAGTATACAGACTGATAACATATTACTTACCTAAATTACAGAAAAATATTACAAACCAGGGTTAATCGTAAAAAAAGTAAAAAAATAATAGCAATCCTGCAAAAACTAGAGAAAAGTAGTCTCTAATTTTCAAACATAAAACCTTTTCAGCAAGGAAACGTACAGAGTTTCTTAGTTTCCCTAATATTTCATTAAAGAAATGAAATGCACATAAAGCACTAATAACATAAACAATTAGTTAGAAAACATGTTCTGCTTTATCCTAATACTTCATTGATGTTAAGAGTGCAATCAATAGTAGAATCATGAATGCTATAGCTTAAGGCCAATATAAATAGAATCCTTAAAATGGGCTTAATTCTACATCTTTAATATTTTATTCAGCGAATTGTCTTCGTTTGGCAGGTGTGACAAATGCTATTCTAAACGAGTAAATTTTTCCGAAGGTTGCTAATAAAATGATAACAATGGAATCAAATGTGATTAAAAGTATATTACTCCAATCAAATCTAAGTTATAAGTAATATTACCTTTTTGGATGATATGTACTATCACAGATGAATTAATATTAAAAATCTAAAGCTGAATAATCTTAAAATCTAACATAAACATTTTGAATGCTCCAATAATTTGTATTATTTATTGTACGATCACAGCTATGAACAAAATAAATTTATAGACTAGAATGAGGAGCTATGATAGGTAAGGAATTATTCAATTCTGGAGCAACAGGAATATCTTAATAGTTTAAGTAATCTGAAATTGTAAGTTATCTCAAGATTATGGTTTTATCTTCATTGTTAACAATTGTGAGTGGAAGTGTAAACTTTTATTTTCCATGGCCATTTGTGTTGTGTGTATCAACTTTATATTTAGTTAAGTTAGTTGGGCAGCATGACAGTAATGGAAATTGATCATAATCAAAATACTTATTGAGTGATTTGCTCTAATATACAATTGCTGGTAAATTTTCTTCTGAATCTTTCTGTGGTGGAGAGAGTGTTCCAAAAGAGAGAGTGACATCTGGGAATGCTTTTATGCATGTTAGAAATAATAAAAATAACATTAAATAGTAGTATTATAATTCACAACCCATTTTCTTTAATTTTTGTTAACAGTAACTAATTCAATTGTTTCTGATCTTCAATCTTCTTAACTAACTTTTTTATGATTAATTTTTGTAGAATAACAATCTCATCTTTGTCAGGTTTTCTAATTTATTCCTCACAATCTTCTAATCCAACAACATTTTCAAGGTGTGGCAATACATCTTAATAATCAATTTATAGTCCTCTTAATAATGCAATCATTTGTAAATAAGTGTCATTGATAGTATCAGTTGATCTACCATGAATTTCTTTAGCATCTTTAGCAACTTGTAATTGATGTTAGAGTTATTCTGATTATTTTTACATTTCTTCATATTATGATTTGCATTCTACCATATTTTTAGTCATTTATTTCATATCATTAAGTAGGACTTGTTTTTCTTTTTTAATGACACCCAATATTGCAACAATACCTGATTCTTAGGATTCTTATTACAAAACAGTGACACTACTCTTATCATCTTTTTCAGAATTATATTGGCTATTTTCAGTGGGTAAATGTGTGCTAAGACAATGAGTCCTTTTTGATTTTTATGGACTAGGACTAGTTTGTACTCGTAAATTAATCTGTTATTTAGACTACTTAAAAAGAGGACTATAGGAGAGTTGTGCTTTACGAGGAGTGATTTTACGATTCTTGAGTAAAAAATTCTAGTATTGTTTGATGAATGAATTTTAGGATGCTTGAGAACGAGGTTTGAAATAAGACATAATTAATTCACTCTAAATTTATTTATTTTTCTTTCAAAAACTTGGTGTATTCTTGTTCTATAACTTATCTTTCTGCTCTCATCATACTGTATTTAACAAGAAAGAGATAGTAATCATCAGCTGAAAAATTGAAATTGAAGAATGCTTATGGGTTTAGTTTCATTTCTTCAACTAAAATGTCTTTTTAAATTTGGTTTTCTTATTTTAAATTCTAGTAATACCTTTAGTATGACATATCTCTTATGCTTAATCCATGTCTTAAAAGTGTTCAAGTGTACAACGTTCACCTATTCGTGGTAGTGTACATTCAATATCATCATAACCTTTATTCATTTATTAATTTAATGAATTGCAGGCTGTTGCTAGGAATGGCATCTCGCCTGTTATGGACAGCTCGTCCTTATTAGTGGATGATTACACCACTAATTCCACGATTATAATGTCACATGATTATGTTACCTTAATTGCCAGATATGTCAATATTGCAAATAAGTACATTTAGAAAGAAGCCAGCAAAGTTGAAGAAGCATAAGAGAAAGTAGCGTCGTAAGAAGATTCGACGAATGAATAAGGCTAATAAAGAAAGGCGTAATTATTGAGGTTAAATAACACATATAAATATACTTATGAATCCCCAGAATCCCTATTCTGCAAATTTCGATTGCATTAAACATATCAATTCTCTTTTTCCTAATGAGTAATCTTTAGTGAACATTGATTCAGAAATAGAAAAGATTTCAGCTGAATTAGCAACATTACAAACTGAATTATAGGAAGACATTCATGAACATGCAGTCATGTAAAATAAAATTTGGAGAGATGTATAAGATGTTGAGGAGCTTAGCAAAGGAATAGTAACAGAGATATAAGAAATTAAGTAAAAGGCTGAGAAGAGTGAAGATTTAGTATACTCTATGTGCAAAGACATCAAATAATTAGATATTGCTAAACGTAATCTAACATTTTCAATTGCTGCACTTAAGAAGTTTATAATGATGTTAACTGCTATTGAAAAATTAAAGGAGCAATGTAGAGATCGTAAATATGCAGATGTAGCTAATTTATTATCTGCATTCACAGAATTATCATAATACTTTGTGAAATTTCAAAATATTCCTCAAATCACTGAAATAAATGGAGAAAAGGAATAACTTATTAAAGATCTCAAATTGTAATTGGTTGATGATTTCATTCTCTATTAAAAGGGTACATCATTAATGTCTGCTAAAGAATTGTAAGATGCTTGTACAACTGTAGAACATTTAGGACTTAGATTTAGAGATGAATTAGTATAGAAATTATGCAAATTTGTGATAACTCCATATTCTGAACTTTTTTCTTAAATAGAAAATAAGAGTCTTGAAATGACAGAGAGAAGATATGCTTGGATTGCAAGGACAATTAAGGATTTTGATAAATAGAATGTATTTCCTGAATATTGGGGAGTACATTGTTAGATATATTATGAATTTTGTGCAGTTACTCGTTTATAGATTACTGATATTCTTGAATCATTAAAGGATATAGATGTAGCAGTATTAATGAAATCATTACAAGCAACTTTAAAATTTGAATCTAAATTGACTGATGATTTAAAAAAAAAATATGAGGAATGGTTAGGAAAAAAGGATAATTAATTTGCTATTAGCGAATTACCAAGACTAAAAGGGGCAATATCTGATAGTTTTGAACCCTATTTAAGACCATATATTGATAGTGAAGAAAGAGAATTGATGGCACATATATAAAATGTGTAGAATGCTGATAAATTAGATGTAGATACTGATTTAAAATTATTAAGTTCATCTATGAGTATGTTTTCATATTTTAAGTAAATGCTTAAAAGAGCAAGTCAATATTCAAGAACATAAGTTATGTTTGATGTTTAGAAATTGATTAAAAAGGCACTTAAACGATATGCTGATGAAGTAAACAATAAAGTAGGAATACTTAGAGGTAATGAATAAATGTTATAAACTTACTGTTGTTTTACAATTAATACAGCAGATTATTGTAAGGAAACTATTCCAGGTCTTTAAGAAACAATGGTAAATCATTTAGACTCTCCTTTTTCGGACCAAGTGGACCTGACTAATGAAGAAGAATATTTTAATTAAATGATGAATAAGGCTATTGAAATATTACTTGTTTAGGTTGACTCTAAAGTAGATCCATAATTTTAAGCTATGTTAAGAATAGATTGGAATGAATTTGAGAATATGGGTGATGCATCAAAATATATCAGAGAAATTATAGCATAATTAGAGAGTCATGTAAAGTTAATTAAAGAATTATTGACAGAATCATACTTAATATTCTACTTGAACAAATTGGTTATATTCTTGAATAACAAATTCATTAATTCAGTATTCCGTATTAAGAAAATAAGTGAAGTACTCATTATTTTTAACTAGATTGGATTATCATAATTGATGTTAGATATATCTGAACTTAAGACAAATTTAGTTCGTATTTCTAAACTCAAACAAGAATCTAAATCATAATAGTCCTTTAATAATTTTGTTCAAAAGACCCTTTCTAGAAGTGATTCTATCTTAAAATTGATCCAAATGTAACCAGATAAATTTGTTGAGAATTTCCCAGATTATGCCAAAAAATATGAGAGTGCACCAACAGATTTAGATAAGATGTTATTATTGAAATCATTACGCAGAACAGATGTGCCATAATTGAATAAATATTTCACAAAAATTAATTGAATGTTACATAAAGACGACGAACTTCATATATTGAGATTGCCTAAAATAACAAGCACATTCTCTCAAGACGGTATTCTTCATTTTCCAATCTAGAGTTCTTACAATTAAGTATGAAAGTAAGCAAGATTAATGAATATGGAAATAAGAATACGCGCTACTTTGTTTTGACAAATAAACGAATTCTTCTCTTAAATAAGTCAAGTATTGTGATTTTATATTTAGCAATTCGTAGAAATGTTCCATTATCTTTTTTAATTGCTATTACAGTCTCATCACGTAGCTTTGAATTTATTTTGCATTTTAAGAACGATTATGATGATGATGATTTACGACTCTAAACTGAAAGTAGATCTCGTTTAATTGAATTTATGGTAAAGAGTTTTGCAACAGAATTTCATAAGCCATTAACTTCTTTTCAAGTGTAAGACCTTAATTTAAAGAAATATGTGGTCTACAAGCAAGATCGACACAAGAATATAAGTAAATTACCAACTGTTCCAGCTAATTATCTCAATTATAAACCTATTCTCGATGAACAGCAGCGCAAAACAGAATTGAAGAAAGTACTCTAATAAGATAGTGATTCTACAATGTTATTTGGAAAATATGTTCTTAATATCAAGGACTTTGAAATGATTCGGATTATGATTGAGGGGAGTATTTCATAAATTGTCTTAGTAAAAAATCTCAAAACACACACACAACATGTAATGAAATGTATACCTAAATCCAATGAAATAGAAAATTTCTTAAGCAACTATGTATATATTATTATATCTAGTAATATCATCCTTTTCTTATTCCTCTTGAGTATTGTTTTGAAACTTTGGACAAGTATTATTATATTATGCCATTGGCGAAATGTGATTTATTTAAAAAACTTGAAGAACTTAAAAGATTTGATTAAAAATAGATTAGATTTTGTGCAACTGAACTTTTATTAGTTTTAGAGCACATACATCAGAAGGAATTAATATTTGGAGATTTACGTCTTGAAAATGTATTATTAGATTAACATGGACATATGGCGATATGTGATTTTGGGTATTTGAGAATTTCAAAAAACAAGGATTAGTATTTTGGAATTCCAGAATATACTCCTCCTGAAACAATACGAGATAGACAATATGAATATTATAGTGATTATTGGCAATTTGGAGTATTGCTTTATGAATTGGCATATGGTCATCCTCCTTTCATTGATTATGATTAGAACCTAACTTTTGATTACATATTAAATTGTCAAGTAGAGTTTCCAGTTGCCGTGGACGTTGAATCCAATTTTAAGGATCTAATATAGAAGGTTGTGTATGCTGGTTACATAGCTCCTCCAAAAGGAAACGAGTTAGAGACTAGGATATGAGATGGGAGTGCCAGGAATATAGGCACATCCATATTTTGAATAGACAGATTGGAAGAAAGTATATGATAGATAATTAGTACCACCTGATTTTGAAAAAAAAATTAAATTGCTCTGAAATATTCAAACTTTATCAAATAGAATTCCCTCTACATTATAATATGTTTCATAATTCCCTAAATAAATGTTAAGTTTACGTTAAACATCATATTCTTTCATATCTAACATTCTTTCATTGTTGTTATTTTAATCTTGTTATTTATTTTATATCTCAATATCATCTCTTGAATATAAAACATTAGGATCTTATAGACACTAACAAATACAACCCATAAATATTAATGAAAAAATGAGAGGCATGCAAACCACATGAGTTGCTTGTTTTAATAAAAAAAGATTTAATTTATTTTGAATAAAAATGACATTCATCGTCAAGACCAGAAAAGTATTGAGCAACAAACTCTTGAACAGAAGACAACTAGTAACGATAGTATTAATAGTTAAAAGAGTGTCGAATTATTGCACCCAAACAAGGCAACCCCATCGTAAGATCAAGTGGTCAAATAGCTTGCTGAGAGATACAAGGCAGATGAAAGAAATGTAGTTGTCTATGGTCTTAGAACTTAATTCGGAGGTAACAGAACAACAGGATTTGCTCTGATCTACGACACTTAATAGTAATCTTAAACTTATATAGATATTTGCTCAAATTCGAGCCTAAATTCAGACTTAGAAGAAGAGGCATCATTCCAAAGAGAGAAGGAAGTAGAAAGGGATGGAAGGAAGTGAAATCAAAATTGAAGAAGACTAGAGGAGCTGAAAGAACTAAGATCTATATGTCTAGAAAGACAGATAAAAGAGAAGTCATTAGAGCATAGAAAGAATCCTATCTCAAGGGCTTTGTTGGAAAATGAGTGCATTTAATACCGTACATTAAAATTCATTCATCTATATTTCTCTTACTCTAAACCTAATTTTTCAGTGTTTCCATGGAAATTTATTATAAGCATTAACTTCTCATATAAGTTGGGTAGTTTATGATCGAAGTTCTTTAGAAAATTGATCATGCTTTCTTATTTTTATAATAACACCATTTTATTTGGACCAAGTGCATTCTTTATGTAGACTTCAAAATTTTCTAATCTGTCAGTTTTATCTTCATTTTCAATTATTTCAACATTTGGAAATAATTCTTTAAGGATAGTTGTAACATATTCTGTTTTCTGAATAAAATCATTTTCAGAATGTCTAGTTGTAGATTAATGTTTATCACAATTTTTACATCTTGCTATATTTATATAGAATTTGCCAATATTCCAATTATCAGTCACAGATGGTAAATTTAAATTTTCTAATTCACTTTCAGGATCAGGTTCTGGAATCTTAGATAATAATAATATATACTTAAACCTCCTCCATGTATTTAGTAATATTTTGAATAACAATGCGAACTGATTTATCTCCCAAATCTAATTTAACCAATCTTTAATTTTCCTCTAATTCAATTGTATGAACAATAGTTATTTCACTCTATTAACCAAATAATAACTTATTTTATTAATTACTAATTTCAATTAGTTATCCATCACTTGAATAAGTTAAATCTATTTTTTTTGTTTGCATGCTTAATGTTCCAACTATTGCTTAAGTTTCAATGGGGTGTAATAATATTTACTCATTCTTATATTTTGTTTATAATTGCATCTATTACTATTCATTTTAGGAGATCGATAACTCAATCAATTCACTTGCATTTGACATTTCTACTTCCTGCTCTTCCTTTCCTGTTGATTTAATAATAATTTCATTGTATGAGTATTTAAATTATTCAACCATTTAAGGTGGTAATGGATCACCTTTTTCTAAATCCTTTTTCTTTTTTAATTCTGCTCTATTCATAATACATTCTCTTAATACGATAAGAAAATGATCATAATGAATATATTCCTCTTTTCCAAATACATAAATCACTTCCATTAATTAACATACATTATGTAATTCTTCTAACGTTACCCTTAATAATCCAACATATTAAGCATAATTTACAAATTGCTTATAAGGCATCATAAAATAAGGTGATAATTAAATTTTAGGTTTAATTACTTTATGAAACTTACTTGGAGGTTGTTCATCACTTCTTTATGGTTAAAGTAATTATAAACCTAAGGAAATATAATCATAACTTTCAATGAATGGTCTTAAAAGTCCTTTATAATTAAAATTAGAGTAAAGGAATTTTTTCATTTTCTCAACTGCATATTTCCTGCTCCATTAAGGTTATTCTATTACTTCTTTTGTTTCTTCTGTTTTAGTTTGAGTATTGGCAAGCTCATATTAATTTACTAAACCAGCAGGAACAGTTCTATTATTAATTACAACAGCTTATGATTGATGTTATGGTGACTTGGACATACTACCTGTTTTAGGTGGAGATTGTTCAAATTGTTAAATCAAAAAGAAAATTAGATGGCCAGCAGATAGGTAAGACATATTTTCTTTTTTTTACATTCGTCTTCTTGTTGTTTTGATTGCTCCATTATATTTTTATAAAAATGTTTCATAAACTTCTTTGAATACATTAATTCTTTATAGGTTTTCTGTAATTACTAAACAATCTTTTAAAGTTAAGTGATGATTAGTGTATTTTCCAAATGTAAGTTGAGCCTCTGGAAAGATCAGTGAAGTAGAAATTGACACTTAATCATCCCTAACTCCATTCAAACACAGCCCCATATCCATATACTATCCTGATTCATTTAATATTAAAGCTAACAATTAAAATTATCCTAATTTGATAGATAATTATGAAGTAACTGTTAATGGATTTTGAGGTTTCTTGTTTTTAGGATGATTATTAGGGATGAAAGTACTATAAACTTGTTTAGTATCTAAATGAACTCCCATTTCCAATAATTTCTTTTTTTCAGTACTTATTCTCATTATTGGTAACATTTCTTTAGCATTTGTTTACTCTATTTTAACCCAAAAGCATATTGTTAAATGTCCTTTGGAACGACTAAAGTCAATCTCTGAAAACTTTAATTCAATCTCTTCATTTGAACTATCCTTTGAGTACACTCTATCTTCTACAAATATTTATTAAAATGTATTATTTCTTTATAATGGTACCTATGCTTATCTAGGTACTATTTTGATATCCTTGCTTTAATTTGAAAGGGCTTCCTCTAAAATTTCAATTTTATCCAATGCTTTTTATAATTCATCATTTAATTGAAGCATTTTCTTTTATTAAGTTGATATTTAAAGTAATTAAATTTCCTATTACTATTCAGTTGTCTCTTTATACTATTTCAATTAAATTTCAAGATTCTTTTTATCAATTTCTATTTTGCTAAATTTTTATTTCCATTCTTTTAATTCTTCTGAAGTCTTTTGTAATTCAATTGTTAATTTTCCATTTTTTTCTTGCAATGATATTTTTTCATCATAGATAGTTGTAATTTAACTTGCTTTATCTTTTAATTCATCATAATCTTTTTTATTATCTAATTCTATCTTTAATTTATCTATTTCAGCTGTTAAAAACATTACTTCTGTTTTATCATTTTAAATATCTTCTATTCTTTTTAAAAGCTATTATCTTTCTTTATCAAACTCTATTGCTTGTGCTTGAGAAGTAGAAACAGATGATTTAAGATTATCGATATCTTTTTATAAATCTTTTTTTTCTTATTATAATTGTTAGATTTGTTTAGTATTATTTTCATTATCAGCCATCAATTTTTGTAATTTTTCAGATAAATCTTTATCAGCATTCTAAAACTCAAGAAGTTTAGCATTTAAACCTTTAATTTCTTCATCCTTTGCATCAATTTTTTATTACATTTCATTTATTATATTTTGATTTGTTAATTTTAATTCTTCAGATTCTTATTTCATTTTATTTATTTCTGAATATAATTAAAATGTTTTTTTAACTTCTTCATCAAGTTATTATCTAAATCTATCAGAATTTTGATTTGCTTAAGCAATTTATTCATTGAGCCTTTCAAGTTTTCTATCTTAATCTTGCTTTTCCCATCGCAATCCTTCAGCCTCCTTCTTATATTATAGCATTGCCTATTTTAAGTCACTTATTTCATCATTTTATTAACCAATTCTTTCCATAAGCTGAGTTCTTTCTTTTGATAATTCTTCATTTTATTATTCAGCATATTCTAATTCCTAGTCTCTTTCCTAAACCTCCTAAGTGAGTCTGTGAATTTCTATAGAATTATTTTTAATAGTTTCCATTTGTTTTTCACTTAATTCTCCAAGTTCTTTAAGTTTGATAACAGCCTACTCAACTTCATGTTCTTTTTATTAAACTAGCAAATCGACCTACTGCAATTAAATTTCTAATTAATTTAAATCTCTCTTGTACTAAACACTTAATTTCTCTAATTCTTTATATTTCTTTTACCATCCTTTTTCAAGTTCTTCTTTTTCTTGTCTTGCAACATCATCAAAATTCTTCAGTTAAGTTTCCAATAAATTTAATTTATTCTAAAAATTAAATTGATTATACATTTAATGTTTTATTTTTTCTCTCTTACTCTTCTATTTCCTCAACTCTCTATTATATAACTTTCTTTTATTTAGCAATTTCATCTTATAGATTCTAAACCTTATTCACACGAGTATCTAGTAATTCAGCATGTAACTGTTTAGATCTTCTTTATTCTTCTTCAAGTTTTTCAGTCTTTGTTTTCATATCCTGTTGTAGAAATGCATTATCACTGTCCAGTTTTTATAATTTCTTTTGTAAAGTCTAGATAGTGAATTCTCTATCTTTAAGGGTTTCCTCGAGATTGTGTATTCGAATTTTGAATTGTTCATCGTGTGTGTTACATTTCCGTTGCCAATCCTATACTTCTAATTGTTTCTCTCGTAATCTTCTATTTATTTATTCTAATGATTCATTTGACATAGCTAATTTATGAAGTGCATCATGCAAATCATTCTCTAATCCCTACATTTTTAATAGTTTTTCATAAATATCCTAATATTTGCCCTACCAGTCATCTCGCTATAATCCAAGCATTTCAATTTCATTCCTCATTAATTGCTGATCCTTTTCTAGTTCATTTTTTAATTACTGTAATTGCAAAAGCCGAGAAATAAGTCCTTCACTATTATAATTTTTAACCATCCAAATTACATTATCTAATTCTTCTTTAGCTCTTTGTGTAAGTTGTTCACTTACTTCCTAAGAATATGATCAATTTTACTAATTTTGCAATAAGCTATTTAACCTGTATCTCAAAGTGACAATGATGGTTGGGTCCAAGTATTTATTTTATTCCTTCTAATTATGTAAGACTTTCCTCATTTTTTTTCTTTTTTTCTTCTATAGGAAGCATAGCCTGTTGCTTTTTGATAATCGGAAATGAAGTGCCCATTATTTAAGATCTTTTGTAGAAGCCTCCACCTTAAGTTTCTTGGGCTGATTTAAGGAAGTTTTAAGGATGAGGTTTCACATTAAATGTTCTAAGAGATTATCCACTGCTTTTGATTCTTCTCACTACAGTTATAAAATGAGTTACTATTCTTTCGATTCGAGTCCTAACTTGGTGATATACTCCTTTCTCCATACTTCCTGCTCAGAGTGTCAACCTAATCAGACATTTGATCCAATTTTTCTTGCGCATTCATTTTATATAATATAATTTGAAAACTGTTTCAATGATATAATTTGGAATGATTGAGAATTATTTTTGTATAAGTGATGCTGCATAAGAAAAAAGAAATGAGAAAAAACATAAATTAATTATATTCAACAGCTGACAAATAATAATATTTGGAAAGTTTTAGTTATTGGTCTAATAGGTGATCCTTTTAAAAATAGTATCTATCAATCTTGAATCAGATTATTTGCCATAAGTACAATATTGACATTTTAACTTTAATATAGAAATTAGTTTTATAAATATTTAGTATTGCCCGAATACGAAAAATCATGCTATTAATTTTTGCAATTCATATCATCAAAACAATTTTTATATTTATTCTAGCATTTTAATGTATGTTCATAAACAGTAATAATAGAGGTACATATTCTCCTCATTGGTGTTTTTTCGCTGTAACAAGAAGGATTAAGGAAATTAAAATTATATATCATATATTTATTTAATAGTGTTA